>UYYA01004188.1:0-150435 GCA_900624975.1 Angiostrongylus costaricensis | reverse complement strand
GGATCATCTAATCATCTTCTCTCTTCCATAAAACTTCGTTCGTTTCATGGAAACTAAATGCGGCTTTGTAGAAAACAATAGAATAAATTCCGTTCACCATTTCCAGCAGTAATCACTTCTCCCTATTACCTTACAACGGCTTTTTCATCGCTAGATGATTGAAATAAGTGTACACCATCTTTTGTTCGAGGTTCTCGAGATCGAAGAAACAACGTTTTGCAGCGATTTTTTTCCTGTGTAGGACAGCCGTAATGTGAGATGCATTTGGCACATTATAAATTCTTCAGCATCGCTTAAAACATTTTTTTACTTTGGAACAGGTGAGTTACCGATCGATAATGGTGGAAATGTGAGCTCAGTAGGCTATTGCGTTTGCCATAATAGGTGTTAAAGCAAAGGGCTTTCCGAAGACATTTTTCCAGACCTTCCATAACTAATTCGGTTTATAACAGTGACGCTATTCCTGTTTATGTAATCTCTAGCATTTAGGTTATGGTTCTTTTCTTTCAGCTCGTGTTTTTGACGTATATTTTTCACCTTTCTCCTGATAATCGATCACTATATGCTTATCTTCGTTATTTGTCGGGCTATGTAAGCGTACCGTCGAGTTCGATCATCTGCTCTATGGAAGACGAAGACGTCGAAACCTCAGATGAATAATGATTGTACAACAAGCTCCTTTAAGGGGAACAATGCTAAGAAATACCTAAATCGAAAAAAATCAACTAAGTGGACGTTTCCAACACTTCTATTCATTCAGTGAAGTTCCTAAAAGGGCAACTAAATCTAGACAGCCAACATCCAACCGCAATAGTGCTTAAATATTTGCAAACTCCAGCTCCAGGCTAGCTTCTAACCCACGAATACCTTTACTGATTGATTGCTCACGAGCTACTTACAGCCCCATCGAGGTCTGTGTCTTGCCTTTATCTTGGCCACCTTTTTATCATAGGATTGCTCTTGTTCTATTTCACATAATACCCTGCCATATTTGCTACTTTTCTACTTGTTTCCTAATGTGGTAGTGGTTCACACGCTTTTCATTCACAGGCATAAAAGAAATCACGAAAATAATTTTCTTAGTCGTGAATTGGTTGAGATTTTGGTTAACGTCTTTACAGCGACTTCAGCGCTGCACGTATTTCTTCTTACCCAACTCTCATTTAATCTCTGTGCAACGATCATGTTGAGCTGAATAAAGTTTTCATTAGCTTCATATTAGCTTATCAATGAAGAAATACATTGACTATTGCGTCTACTATTTCCCATTCTTATGGTGCTTCGACTCACTCCACTCGACTCAGCACGAGGTGAGTACAAAGATTTACACATCAGAAAAAAGCACTGCTCTGGACGTCGTAATCATGACGGCTCTGAGGAATGCGAAGGGTCGGAAATGCTAGCCATAACAAGAAGATTTTCAAAATGATTGCCTCTGTTAAGCGGATTCATGAGGGCAGGAATAACGCAGTGGTTAGTGATGGCGTCGATGGGAAAGCAAAGATGCCAGTCCGATCTCTACACCCCCTCTCTCTCCTCCCACACCCCAACACTATCCTCCAATCTACATGGGAACGCGTTAGCTCGACTATCTCCAACATTTCAAGGAGAATTGACTCAACCAGCATTCTATGACATCCGTAAAGAACATGAAATTCTCAAGCAACGACTGGAACAAGGCGCAATTTGTTCAGAAAACACTCTAAGTGGTAATTTAGTAGACAAATTTTTATTAATGTGCGATACAACTTATCTTAAACACTCATCATTTTAATTTAAAAATCTGATTTCCACTCATTTTCGGAATGAATAGTTACAAATATCCCACGAATTGCTTGTTGATGCCAACAAGAGGTTGGTGTTTCTTGACCGTTTTATTTACTGCCTACTCTTTTTAGTGGGGGGTATACTGCGAAATATAGGAAAGGAAAATAGCGCATTCGTTCCCCACCGCAGACATCTGCGGTCCGGAGTTCTGCCAGTATCTCAGCATAATTGAAGTTGGTGTTCCATTTATTTTTTTTTAAATTCCGATGACGGATTTTTCAGTGATATCACCTTCCTCAGAGCCTAGACGTACCACACCATATTTTACAACTCGGTTGGTACCTCTTAATTCAAACGAAAACAAAATTCAAAAGCCAATCAAAAAATCTGGCTGTTTAGAAAAGCCCAGCGCTTAACAACAAAACCGAATAATAAAATGTAGTGTTTTCAAAAACCACTCACTGTGTTGTTGGACCATCAGCGTGTTGCCTACTAGAGGTAATGAGGGAGACCCACCTATGGGAACGTGTATAAAAAACAAATTCTGAGATAAGGTGGCATATTAAGCTTGATAATTCGTTTTTCGTGTTTCTCTTCAGACTTTTAAAATACATTCAAAACTGCTAGATACTAGAGATTTCACCGGGTTATGGAACCATTGTTATATTTAAATAATACTGTTTGCTATAGTACTCTTAGGTTTTGAGAAGGAAGAAATCGCTGAAACGTTAGCCATTGTATTTGGAAAAAAGCGATACCAGCCTCGCACTAACTTAAAAAAGAACAGTTCGTAAGACATGACTGATTGCTCACTACGTTGTTCTTTTTTGCCCTTCCAGTTATTTGATGGGGACCAACCGCACAGAGTCCTACATGGATCTGGAATGTGCCTGGCCCAGACCAGTAAAGTCGGCCTGAAGTGTGGCACAGGGTAAAACGTTATCTCAAGACACTCTACCTTATGAATCATTTTCAAATTTTCGGAATTTTCGACCTCTCAGAAGACTAAACAGTGTTTCAAGCCGTTAACTCATTGAAAAGATGCGGAAAAGACGACCCAATAGGCACTCAACCACCAGTGTCGGGCGTGAGGTAAGCATCAGATACCTATAATCAGTTAGTGATATGTTCGCTTTAGGGTGCTGTTGTTTGCTTACTTCATTGATATTATGCTGTTTTGTCGATGATTTTCATCAAGTGCTCTCGTTGCTGTCCTCTCCTCCGGTCGGACACTACGTCGCAGCCCTTATGAGCATTTAGGAAATTCTACCACAACGATGCTGATATATTTGCAAAATTCGGATACCTGGCAAGATTTGAGCTCGCGGTTACTCTTTCCATGCAGTGCGTAAGCCATCTCAAAGAAGAAACAGAAATGTGATAGAAGCTGAGGAGTTGGACTTTTTCATCCTGATGCTCCAAATTCAATAGCTGTCCTCCCATATGCATTGTATCACCTCAGAAAAAAGCCTACTCGAAAATGAAAACAAACCTTTCTTTATAACGCTAATGTTCATGTTATGATATTAACCAAAACTGATCTGTGAATAAAGAGTCGGTCCGCGCGAACTTGTTTGCACATCAAAGTGACTCCTCAAAACTAGTGAAAGAAGAGTAGACAGAAATCGTTATTCATTTAGAGTCTCATAATGAGAAATATACTCAGCAGTGTTAAGGAGACTGTTGAGTAGATTTGTAGGTGAGCAACGAATGCAGTATTTAGGAAGAGGTCAACAATGTGTTCTGAGCCGTTCTCTTCAGCATCGGAGAGAGAGGATTCACACTGAAAGCAGCAGAAGGAATTGTTCAGAATGTTGCAGAAATATTGTGATAAAAGGGCAGGTGTGACCCATTCGTAGGTGACTTTAATAAGTTTTTCGTTTTTTATGCTCTTCTTCCTGAAGTGATCAGCGGAAATGTTTTCCCAGTCAGTTGCCGACGCTATGATTTCTTATCTAAGGAAATGAACTCAATGTAATTCCTATTGATTATTGAATGAGATATTTTGCAATATAAGCATAAATTCAGCCTAAATATTAAGGTCTTTTAGAGGCAAGATCTATGCACCGCTCTATGCATTTGTAAAGAGTAAACGATCGTTTTCGTTGCAAGCATAGAGAGCTCTACTTGGGTTCCAATTTCGAAGCAATTAACGGATTTCTGTTAATTCTTATCGCATGCAATTATCGGATCCGACTTCCATTTGCTGGTTTTTACCCGACAATTCAATTTTTTAGCACATTGGCGATTAGGAGATGTGCTGTCGGAGAATTTTATTTAGTTGAAGAACACCTGTGATTAATGACAGGCAGGTTGCACCCATTCCGCCAATGATTATTTACAAGGTCAGAGATTTTTTTAAAGTGCTTTGTAAACTATGCTGTTCATCTCCTTTAAGTGCGATTTAAGATAGTCACCCAGCCTTTATCAGACGCCACCTATTTGTTTTTCTCACATTATATCGCACCATTTTCTGGAACAAGTTTCTATCTTCGGTCGTCTTCAAATCATTGGAATCGTGCCAAATGCGCTAAATCTGTTTGACAGGTGATTATTGTTTCCTTTGGAACAATCACATTGTTTTCAAGCGGAATTTTAGAATGAAAATCTCTTCAAACTCTGGAAAGTAGTAGAGATTTCGTAACGTGTAAAAAATAAAGGTTTCAGCGTTCACGAATTCTTTAGCGATCCTTCGAGACATTCTACTTCATCAAACCGGCAATGGTGTTTGAATGCATATTTAGCCTGTAAAGTGAGTAGCGAGAGTCCATCAGTCCATCGAGTCATTGTTTTTACGTCTCGAGACAAACTGACCAAAGTCCGCAGCGACCGAGGTGACAAGCGGGAATTGTTCTACTTGAGGCAGGGGTCGAACCAAGGACAACATGGCAGCGCATCACAATCCACTGCGTTACGTGTGCCATGGCAGTATGCACGAAATGAGTAATTCATAAATTTTCTTTTACTTTTAATAGTGGCGACGGTTTCATTGAATGCATTCGAAACTTGTTAGATTACTATCTCTATCTCTGGTAATGTATTAGATCTTGTGGGAAAGTGTAGGCTTGTGAAAACAAGAATATGTATTGATTATCGCTTTCGATTCCCTTTAACAAAGATGCTTATAAGATTCCTTCGACTATTGCACCTTCTTCAAAGCATTTCCCCTTTAATCTTTTTTTTTTGGTACTTACAATCCGTCAAGATATCTACAACAGGAGACGGGCATGTGCTAATAACAAGCCTTTTGGTAGAAAATGGAGTTCCTGAGCGGCTATATCGCAGTAAATTATTGTAAATTCACAGAAGTCGACAAGTTTTCAACATCTGCAGGATAGAAATGAGACTTTAAGACTCTGGTAACTTTAACATCAGAATGGCCAGATGAGTAGGAGAACAATATCCTCTTGCATGGAGCTCAGTAATTGGAAGCATAATCCCATCTTGGCCCACAAATCCCTGAAAAAACGATAATAAATAAATAATGTGTAGGAATACTATAGAAAGCTACACTACAGCGAAGATTGATTCATGTAGAAGAAAAGGCTACCAGTAAAAACGGCGGGATTGTTTCCAAGATCGACTTTCTATTAACCTCAACATTAGATTATAAATATCTCGTTTTCCTTTTAAGCAACTGCCAGGTTATTATTCAGCAAACGTTTACTTCCATAGATATAGAATACATACAACTCGGCGGTAGCTGACGTTTCGGCAGTATCGCCCTCTTCAGAGCCTGTGAGGGTACACTGATACGCAGCTTACTAGGTCAAACTCTTCAACGAACAAACAGAAAGATGAAACTCTAAATGATAGTTACACGATTAGCAGCTTGCCGAAAAACCCCACTGTTCTTCATCTGCCTTTCACCGATGGGGTTGCATTGATGTAATGTATGTGTTCTTTTACGAAAGCAAACGTATGCTGCATAACAACCTAGCGATTACTGAGAAAGAAAACGGCGCATCTATAAAGGCGGGGTTTTCCAAAGAACGAGCAGAGATCAGAGAGCAGTGTGCATATGTTTAGCGACTGACGATAATGCCAATCAAATTCTCAAGAGAAAATGGATAACAGGAACGGAAAATAATGAGAAAGAAGCGTAATTTTGTCATCGGCTTGGTGCTACGGGGATGATCCGCGTGAGACCAAATCGATGACCACCCGCAAACTGTAATTCCAACAGCGAAAACAATCGCAAATCTCTGTTAGCCCATTTCGGAGCAAAAGTCTTAAAAATCTCAAGAAAGCGGTTTCCAATACAGGTGGCGACTACTGTGTAGCTAACCGCCAAGGTTTTCTTTTCTTGAATTGTTCAGAAAGCAATGAATGTGACAAAGTAATCCATCACCACCTCTAAAATAGATGATGTTAATAGACCCAGAAGTCAGCTCATAATGCTGAAAATCAAAACAACTGTGAAGTAGCTCTCTGGTAGCAAGTCGCACTTGATAATAGCAACCGAAGGGATGCGGGAATCCGCGGATACTGTAGGTTGACCACAGCAGACGGCCAACTAAGGAGCACACGAGACCACGAGACGCAGAGCAACGGTGACCTCGATGTTCACAAAAAGTCTGCCGACCTGGGCACCAATCAAACGACTGGTGAGGAATAGCGGCCTGTTCAATTTCCATGACGTAGACGACTCATGTCTACCAAAATCTGGCTACTGATCCAAACCATTATCATGTTTACCTGTTTACTTACTTCATTACCCGGCCATTAAGCTTTTAGTGGTTGTGCGGGTGCTCTCACAATTTCCATTCGTTTATCCCTCTTGCAACCGTCATCCATGGTGGTGGACTGTTTCGACGTCCATGACGACATCGGTCGAGCCTATTCATTATTGGATAAATCGTACCTACAATGAGAACTTGAAGCTACAATGAGAACTATAAAACGAAAGGCATTGACTTACAGTGTAAACGATTCGCAGCATTTCTTAAAAAAATGATTATTAGTGCGAAAATAAGCGAGTGAATGTAAATACTTCAGTCTTCATCGATAAACGGAACAATAGGGTTTATTCTAAGGAAACCACTCGAAGTATGAAAGATTTTATCCAACTTTCCAGGCCACTCTGCGACGTAATTCCTCGTTTTTCTTTAAAGGTTCATTGAGTGCACAGCTGACGATCTTTGCTCACTCATTACCTGCCTTTCTTCTATTTTTATTTCGCCATTATATCTTTTTCCCACTAGGGGACCTCTTGTTGTTCGTTATTCTCCATATTTGCCGCCTCTGTAAAATCTATAGTCAATCGCTATGTGTTTTCCTTCATTTTAGTCGCTTTTTCCGCGTCTAGCACTAAGAAAAGAAAGAAAGAAAGAAGGAAAAAGAAAGAAAAAAAGAAGGAAGGAAGGAAGGAAGGGAGAAAAGAAGGACAAGTGGAAAAAAGGAAAGAGAGAAGAAGGAATGAAAGAAAGAGAGAGAGAGAGAGAGAGAGAGAGAGAGAGAGAGAGAGTAGGTGAGTGTTGTGCGTGGCTTCCGTGTTGATTCAGCAGCTCAACACGATCCTTTTACCGCAATCACATCGATCACCAGGAAAAGAAGAAGGCGGCTGTTAAGCAGAAAATTTTAGGGGAACCAAATAAAGATGCACTGTTCATGATCCTCTTCAGCCCGCATCAAGATGGCCCGTCGTTGATCGCAGTGGTTTAAATTCAGTTTTTCCACCACTTCCATCAAAATTCTCTCGAGCCGGGTGCGGTAAAGAACATCATTGAAACAACGGCAAAGCAGTCTTTGATTTCTTGAGCACTTGCACTTCAACTATTTCTTTCATCAATTCGATATTTCGCGAGGAAGTCATACTTTCAGCAGTTCGAATTCACGAAGCGCACGTTAATCTCAAGGTCGACCAACGGATCGAATTTTTGTTAAAAAGACATTTGTCCCCCTATTTTGCGGAAGGTAGATGCTTTCCGAATCCTCCGAGTAGACGAGTTTGATAAATCCCGAATAAATCTCGCTAACAACCTCGCGCTAGCTCAATAATCCAAGAAGTTATTGACTATTAATGACGAGATTAAATGATAGTCGCTTTGAAACAGCTGTGGGAGTGTGTGTTCATGTGTGATGTGTGTACCTACGTGAGCGTTCATATATATGTGTGGATTTATGTGTGTATGTGTTTGGATGTGTTTGTGTGGACACAAACACATTACGTGATGCGTCATTTCCACAGCGAAATTAGCAACGAGCAATGGAAATCGCTAAAATCGAAAAATCGTTGCTAAGAAGGAACGCTCTATCTTATTCTGCCAAGATAAAACTCTGATTTCCTGAACCCTACAGAAGTTTTTCTCATATCGTTTTTCTTCGGTCGGGGTTCGTATGTTAAGCACTGGAGCAACTGGTGAAGTTGGATTTCGGCCAGTAGGACATGGTGCTACTTCTCACTGAATATCGCTTACTGAAAAAAATTAGTATGACAATTAATTAGAAGAATATGCATATATATCGTCACGGTGATGGGGAAAGGTCCGACTCCACGTATCACCTAATATATAACACCGAATTCTACCAGATTCAATGCCACCATGAAAACAGCTCAGCCGATCATAATGGTGCGCAAAAGACAACAATGGATTTCCAGAAAGGAGCACCACATAGTGGACAAACTTCATTTGACCGGTGTTTCCAACTATCGGGCTAAAGTCATTTCGGGAAGAGGTCGTGAGCTCGTGAAGTCGACTCGAATCCATGTGGTCCTGACGAGTTCGAAAGCCTCTAAATGTTAGTCGCAAACTTCGTGCTAGCGTAACTCAAGAAGATAGAGAAAAGTACTTTGTGTAAGGCTGTCGTGTTCTCAATTCATCAAATACCAGATTCAATGCCACCATGAAAACCGCCATCAAAAAATTGGTCAACATCACGTATTGGGAGGGGCGCACTGCAATGGACACTCGGTTGGTCGCTGGTTTTTCCCCGCGACCCGGGTTCATCTTGCCTTGCATTTTTGCGGATTCAGCAAACTGACACCAGCTCGCCTAGGAAGATAACGCCACTGAATTTGTACACTGGTATGCCACTACAAGTCATTGTGTATGCCAGTTCTGCACGAAGTCTTCTCTACGAATGGAGATAAATGTATGAGCCACCACTCATGGATCAATCAGCACTGAACTCCTTAGCGTTCATCCTAAGTCATAAATCATGACTGTCTATAGATGGGTTAGAAAGCACTCTAGTGGTTGTTCAATTTGTTGTGTTCACACAATGACGAGTCGAACTTGGTTCGTTGTCCGCCGAATTGTTCGGTGATGTTCACTTTCGTAGAGTGGTAAGACCGTTGGTTCAATTTCAGTTACTAATGTTTTCCGATCAGTATGAATTAACATGGAGTGGGATGCTTTTCCAGTTTATTTCGCCATTTTCTGCTCTTTTAGCACGATTTTCATTCTGAAAACTTTGCCCTTTCCTCTACAGGACCACAAGAGCATTTATGAGTAACTTCCATTTTTTTGAGCTATTTTTATTTGTGCAGATGACAGTCATGCATTTTTATAGACCGCCTACGACTTTACAATTTTGGCACAGAAGTGAAACAATACATTTCGCGTCAGAAATAGTTTTCCTTTTCCGTCGTATTGTGATGAATAGGATTGAGAACATGTCAAACATTAACTTTTTTGGATTGCTCGGATTACACGAGCCAACTTCTACTCGGCTACGGTCTCGACGCCATCATTTTCCACACGGCCAAGGATTTGAGTCGATTGCCCACAGCCGATCCTCTTCTCGATGCAGTGTTTTCATCCTCACGTAGTCTAGCGCAGCGCAACAAAGTTATCCACGGCACTAAAAGAAGACAAGAAAATGTCACAGGTCCACTTAAGAGCTGAATAAACAAGTGTAGTAGGAATCAGGAAGGGCAACAGAAAAGGAAGGGAAACCAACGACTCTGCGCGAATGCTGCGAGTATCTAATCGATAACCATGTTTATTGAATTCTTCAATTTCCCACGAACTGTGGAACATTTGGGCCAGTATTTCATAAGTTGTTTGGGAACTTCCTTGGAAAGACGTCGCTTCACTGAAGTACATTCTTCGACTCTCACTATGGCAGTGCAGTCATAAGTTATTTCTGCGGTAGTTTCTAAGAACTTCTATAACTTGCGAAAATGGGTGGCATTTATCAGTGCAAATTTCAACTCCAATGCCATGGTAAGAGTTCAATGATTCACCGTACCACTAAATGTCATTTAAACAGGAACAACAACGATTTTTGGCCTGAGTTCTTTCGAAGATGGTCGATTTTGAAACCGACTGATAAAGCAGAAGTAGGTGGTGTGCGAAAATTAGATGTTTGAACCAGACATTGAGTGATTTTCGGCAGGTTTGGCCTTCTCATAGCACAATAGGGCGAATTAAGAAAAGTTCTGAGTGCAGCGATAACCATAAAAATTGCATGAAATGGTGAGATATTTGCAAAACTCCGGACCACAGGTGATTATAACTAAGCCTCAGCTTAACTGAGTTCAATGCCAATTTGGGCTCCTCAGATCAATCCCGTTGACGGGTGATCGCTGATGGCAAAAAGATCGATAGGACTAGCTGAGAGACAGTAAAGACGAAGAACCCGGATGGTGTGGTGGTGAAGTGCGCTGCTCCCCTGTAAGTACAACAGCGCGTGTTCGTTCCCCACTGCATACACCTGCGGTACGGAGTTTTGCAAATATCTCAGCATTTCGTACGAGTTGTATTTCGCAACATACCTTGCCATTAAGACGTAAAAAAGGCAGTAAATAAAAGGGTTAAGATTGAGAACATAAAAATTGTGTTGGCAATTTTACTTCTGAACAGCATTCTGGAAAAAAGACTGCAGATGGGAGATGGATTTTCGAAAGCGGTGATGTTGTCCATGAGCACTCCTTGAAGTACGTATTAAGGAATAATGTATGGTCTAGGGATGTTGCAGAGAGCAAGACGGTAGAATTGTAGGTGTCTCATTGTAAGAAGCATTAAAATAAATGCAAAATACAAACTAGTAGCAGAAAAAGTTATTATGGGGCTTCGATTTCCACAAGAGAGCACAGCATTCTGAGCAGCTCCGTCACTCAACGGCCGAAGATGTTGAACAAACTCCGCTCGGTTGAACCATTCAGTGAACCATTGAAGTACATGTGACAAATGGCATAATGCTACGTTAAGGCTTCACAGAAATTCACGAAGAAATTTCCGTAATGATAAGCCTGAGACGATTCCAGAACAACTGGGTAAAGGATTATATCACACCAATATCACACGCTTTGCCCAAAAATTTACAAGAAGATATTGCGAATTCACGTGGTTCTTTCTGAACTGGAAGGTTTTTCGTTCAATTATTACGGTATCATGATGCGATTAGTGATGAGACGGTGGATGGTAAATTTTCAGGGACAGACGCTTACTCGCATAACGGTCTCAGTCGGGTAGGTTTGCCAGTCGAAAAAAACGCTGCTGTTCTAGAAGAGGTATGCTGTATAAACTGAAGTTGTGATGAAGACCACTAGGAACCTTTTAGCACGGCTATCATTGCAGAAGCGACAACATGTCCTTAAAGGACAATCAAGCCCGAGTACGAAGCAAACCACTTCTACGAATGCGACTTTCGAGACAAAGAAGTACAAGGAAATGGTGTTGTGGATATCATATGTTAGCACATGGCGCCTAAGTAAGTAAATACACAGGTAAGTACGTGTTAAGACGTGGTTTAACCAATCAAGATGTCCGGCATGCCTTCTTCATGCTCGTATACTAGTCGTTTTAGAACATGAAAGGATAAAGGATAAAGCTCTCGGCGTTGATCATTCCCTGAGGTATGCGCCATGCATTAGACCGAGATAAGTCTGGTACCAATTTGCCGACCCCATAGAGATGAAAGGCCGCGCAACGAGCTGGTTCGCATTTCAGGTTATCTCGAACAACTGCGTTTCAAGTGTCCTCCAGATTTGAATACATTTCTGCGATCGGTCCATACGGATATTACCGTGATGAATCCGAAAACACCGTGAAGCAGTTAAGAGTACGGCCATAGAGAGCCATGATATCAACAATGATCAATGTTACATATGTCCACTACTGTTTGATTCGTTGTCGTTGAGTCGATCTCACCAACCGTTTGCGTAAAATGATATCGATGTATCGTAAGATCACTCAAAATCTGTTACTTTTGTAAATATGTTAGAGATAAAGCATTACGATTAAAGAGAATGACTTTCAATGCGTCCGATAGGTGCATAGCTCAGTGGTTGATCGCTTCCTTAGCATGGAACAAGGCTGAGGTTCGGTCCTCGAACTGCTGAGATTGTAAAGAAGACATCGCATTAACGGCCTACACAAATAACTGTGTTGTGTTCCAAAATGGGTTGTTCGATATACTGTAGTCAGCGTGCATTTCAAAACCGGTCTAGTGGAATCAGTAGCGATTAACCTCATCGTTCCATTCTTGTTCCTTTAAAAGTCAACGATTTCATCCAGAAATAGATGTGTCAATATCAGTGTTATCCCCTGCTTATAGCACCTTATCACATCCCAAGAATCACGACAGAATCGTTTGACAGCGTTGTCATCTGTCACAAATATTATCGTGAAAGAAACAATGGTTATGACGGTGACACCAGATCAGGATGATTAGTTTCAGAACAGATCGGTTAACAAGAATCTTCTACGGCAGCAATTATTTAGGTATCCGTTTGTTATTTCTTACTTCGTTGAATCACTGTTGTTGGAAACAACTTGTAATGTTCGAGAATCTCTTGACAGTGTGTCTTTGAATGACACATCCAATAATTTGAACGATTGCACCATACGGATTGTACATGGAAATGTTGAGCTTCAGTATTTGAGTAAGAAGCTAAAATTTAGCACGAAAAGTAACGAGAGTCCTCTATAGGATTTTAAATACAGCATAGTGAAAACAACAGGGAAAGTCAAAACCTATGCCAAATATTCAAAAGATCTAGATGATACTATTCACATAGCATAGTGAAAATTTTCCCTAGGAAGTATCTCAAGATGCAATGTGCTAAGGATTCCGCGAGTAATTGAGGATATTGTCTTTTTTCAATTCAAAAGGCTATTTAAATGTTATTCCATTTCGGAAGTAATGCATCATAGAGGCAATAGTAGAAGACCCGATTCGAATGGTGTCTATCGCTTTGAAAGGATATTTCAGCGATCAGATCTGCTTCTGAGTCTGTCCAGGTTTGCGTTGGTAACTAAGGAAACCTCGGCGGAGAACGCGTTTCTGTTTACAACGTGAATATCCATATGAAAAACAGTCAATAAAATGTTGTCTAGGCAGCTTTTTCACCTCATCGCCACTGTGTAACAATAGCGTCTTCCTGTTTCAAGTAGAAGCTCCGACGAGTATCAGCTATCAGTGTTTTTACAATCTGTCATTAGTAAATCACTAGTCGACTCAAGCTGATCCAGTAAAGCCTGCGGGAGCTGTTTAGCTTTTCGTTCTCATGAGGAGTGCGATTTGTGTCACACATTTCCAATGATCTCTTCTATTGCTAGCACTGTTTCCGTCGAGAATGTGCCTATGGATGACACGATGGGCATAGTGGTTGAGGAATGAGCACATCCATGGACAACTTGCTTGGCATTCTCAGAGATGTAGTCGTATTTGTTGGCTTAAAACCTGAAACACTTCATACGTTCACACCTATTTCAGAGAATTGTAGGAAAGTTTTCGGGAATGTAACCAATGTCGCTTGGTTCGTGAAATTTTGTCAATACCCATATATTTACTTCTCGACAAGCAATATCAGAAAACAGTATGTCGAGAAAGTGAACACGTGCAAGAAGAAATCATGCACGACAGTTTCTCTGTGCTTTTTCATCCTTCGCCACAAACAAGCAGAGCCGAGGAATCTGTCTCATAATCACATCACAGAATGGAAATCGTGCATACCGTAACTCATCATATATTTCGAGCGGTTCCGGGTTCAAATCCCGGTTCGGCCCATATTTTGGGTGGCTTTCAGTCCCCTTAAATTACTGTGATGATAGTACCCTTATCAGAGGTACTAAGATGTTAGAAGTGTTGTATACAATGTTTATCGTGATAACTAATATTGGGGCAGGTGAAATCACCTCCATCACATCACCACTTCAAGGCCTCTTGACCAAAGCGTCTTCAATTCATCGGTTGTCTTTACTCTTTCGCTGATTCTCTACTACTCTGACAGGCCTCTTCTCCCATAGCGATTTCGCACTACTTCTACTGCTTTGTGCGCCTTCTTTCCACCATTTCCACGTTCATCTTCCCCTTGCCACTCTCGATCACTGACCAGCGCTTTCTACGTCTGCGCCTCCGGCAGATTCCGCCCACTCTAGACCCAACTCTACTTCCCTGGCGATTATCCTTCTCGACTCTGGCCACTGATTCATGCTAACAAAACATCGCCGGTCTCTCGGCTGTCCGATCGATCACCGCGCTGTCCCCTACGCCTATCGGCCCACCATCACCGCCATGGTGGCCGATGAGAGTGAGCGAGGGACCAGCTAAAAAATAGAGACGCAGACTGGTGTAGATCACGTACGATGAAAATTAGTCGCTGAGCTGATCAATCACAACGTTCTCAAATGAATCGGTTAAAAAGTGCATAGCTGCCACAGTAATCGAGCGTGTTGTGGTTCAATATCGATATAGATCGATATTCAATATAGATCGATGCTAGCCGCTTCTTGACGACGTTGTACGGTGGGTGATCGAACAGCAGCGATAAAGCCCATATAAATCAGTAGACAATTTGTATTAAGTTCTACTAGAACACATTAAACAACAAAGTTTTCCAAGTTTCTAATTAATCTGACTGAGGAAGGCGTACGCCTATATGGAAAGGCAAACAACTAATCGATAAGTGTGCGAAAAATCGATCTGGAAACATCTTAATCCAAGATTAAGAGGATTTGTTAGTTAATAAACCAATATTCGAAGATACAAAGACATCGAGAAGTCCGAGGAAAATTGATCTGATTACGAAGTTACAAAGATCTCAAACTAGTGGAAGAAAATGTTGTCAATTTAAGACCTTCACCGAATGCCTCAAGGAAGTCAGAGATAGATAACTCTTTTTAGTTATTGTTTTCATTGTTATGTTTACTTTCGAAGAAAATACCTACTACTGAAATTTTCTTGGGTTTGAAAATGTCTCACATATTGTCTCACATATGTCTCTACATATTTTTAATGATATTCAACAAACAGATCTAAATATTGACAGTGTGTTGCTCCAAAGAACTTCCAACGGTTTACCGGCTTATCGTGGCTGGGAGGTGTTTCCGGCCGTCGAGTTGCGATGTACAGAGGAGGTATTCATCCCCCTAGCACGGCCTCCCAAGCTAAAAATGAGTCCGTCATTTCCATCAGAAAGCCCAGCTAGGAACAAACCGGTGGCACGATCCACCACCGTCCTAGTACCAAACTAGTCACATGATGGCAAATCCTTCTCTCATCCACATGTACGGCGACTGCCTGTGGTGGCGACGAGCTGGGACAGCCCCTGGCTAGGTGACCTCGGGACTCCACGGAACCATAATGGCTAAACCAGCGAAACTCCAAAAAACGGAATTTTTTGCTGGGACCCGTACAACCAGTGGAGACGGACTGTCCAGGTATCAAAGTAAATATCCAAACATATTTGACAAACAGTCGAGCTGCTCTCGCGGTAAGTTATGTAGTAACGTCGAAAAAGTTGGTGATGGATATTTAGAGGAGTGATACAAATGCAAGGATTATCCTCATTGCTGCTTGTTTTCTTGTTCAAATTTAACTATGTCGGCATTCTTTACTCTTTTATTTACTGCCTTTTTCTTCTTAATGGCAGGTTATGTTTCGAATTATAACTCGTATGAAATGCTGAGATATTTGCAAAACTCAGGACAACAGGTGTATGCAGTGGAGAACGAACGCGCGCTGTTGTCCTTACCGGGGAGCAGCGCACTTCACCACTACACCATCCGGGTCCTTCGCTTTGCATGTCTCTCAGCTAGTTCTATCGATATTTTTGCCATCAGCAATCACCCGTCATACGAGCTATAATCGAAACATAACCTGCCATTAAGAAGAAAAAGGCAGTAAATAAAAGAGTTAAGATTGTGATTATAACTAAGCCTCAGCTTAACTGGGTTCAATGCCGATATTGGCTCCCCAGATCAATCCCGTTGACGGGTGGTTGCTGATGGCAAAAAGATCGATAGAACTAGCTGAGAGACATGCAAAGCGAAGGACCCGGATGGTGTAGTGGTGAAGTGCGCTGCTCCCCGGTAAGGACAACAGCGCGTGTTCGTTCTCCACTGCAAACACCTGTGGTCCGGAGTTTTGCAAATATCTCAGCATTTCATATGTCGGCATTGCTTTGCAAGTTCGTACATTAGTTCGCGATTGCCTACCGCTCGTGCGATTCCACGCTGGCTTATCAGCTCAAGTGTTTTTCAAGAGACAGACGTCTCTTGGTGACTTTCGAACTCCCAGCTTTCATAGCGCTAATGTGAAGATGTTGAATGAGCCGATCGTATTCTTCGTCGACCTTATCGACAACGGCATCTTCCCAACAGCCGACTAACGAATTGAGTAAGCACCGGCTTACGGTGGTTCAGAGACTTCGGTTTTTAATTTACGCGAGAAACAGAATCTGGCACGAAGGAGGCGGTGGTCTGATACCGTTTAGAATTTGGGACAACAGCGACATCGGGTAGAGAAAACCTTCTATTTACTATGGTATGGTTTATTTTCCTATGGTACTTTACGCTAGGAGATTACCACGTCGAAGGTTGAGGGTGGGGCTTCTAGAATTGCGAGTTACCATGGATGGTCTTGGTTATCGTGATAAACTCAGACAGCCCTGTTCGTTCTATTCTAATCCGTGTGGTCCCAATGTGACGTTTTTGAGACGTTCTTCTTGGTCCAATCTTGGCGTTGAAATCTCCAATGATGACCTTGAAGAATGTAAGGTCTCCTCTGTAGAACTTCTCCAAGTTCATAGAGGACGTTTCGACGTCTTCTTCGTCATGGTTTGATGTCGGCGCGTTAACGACGAAGATTGTCAAAGTTGGTGTTGATCCACATCTTTTTAATCATAAACGCGCTTTTCGGATTGTAAGTTGTTCAGATGAATCGATGCTCATGGACAAACTCGTGTTGACGAGAACACCGACACCGCTGACTCCTTTACTGTCGCAGATTCCGAAGAAAAGTTCATTGACTGCACTTGATTGCAGGCTTTCAGCGGAATTGACTCGTAGAATACAATCCACGTAAACTAGAACGCACCTACACACGCATGCATGAATACGGCTAGCAAATACAGAAAGTATTTGCCAAATCGGCGCAGCAGAAACAGGGAGTCCATCCTCTTGATCCACCTGCGTCTCAGGGAAGCAAAGGTTGCTTTTGATCCGTGATTAACCCCTATCCCTCACCTAGAGACGCGCTACGTAGCCTCGAGTAGCCGGCTATTGGGATCCCTCATATGAGGAGATCCGTGATAGGCAGTAGATAGAAAAATCGACGTTGTAATTTCGACTGCAGCCTTAGCTTAACTGGGTTCAACGCCGATTTGGGCTTATCAGATCAACCCTTTGATGGGTTATTGCTGATGAAATTGACAGATATAACTAGCTGAGAGACAGGCGAGTCTCATGGTGTGGTGGTGAACGCGTTCCTCCGCAGAGTAATAGCGCTTTCGTTTCCCACCGCATACACCTGCGATCCGGAGTTTTAAAAATATCTTAGCATTATTGTGGTAACGTTACTTCAATTTTATACTGGTTTATGCTAAAAATTTGCCAAGAACTGAAAAGGAAGCTTGAGTTCTTAAGAGCTTCAGCGAAGGAGCTGCGGCTGCAAAGGTAAACAATATTCGGGCGAGCACTACCTTATCCTGTAAAGAAGCCTTTTCTAGAATATTAGAATTTAATTTTGGTGCAGTAGTATGGGTACATTGTAGGCTGTTAAACGTTCGGGTTTCAACGATTTCTTTTCGAACTACAAGAGCTTAATATAAGTGGAACCTCTAGGTGCAAGCGATTCATTTTTTCTTTAGCTTAAGGATTAGAGATGGAAATTTCGGAAAACTTTTTAGCTAAGGAGACTAGGTGATCAACCAATCATAGTACAACTGCTGCGATTAAGTACTAAGAAATATGTTGGAATACGTCCAGGCTACTTTGAGATAACAAACTAGTCGGGGTAGGAGGGAACTCATGAATGGAATTATTGACGAGAAATTGGAATTCAAATTGAGTTTAGAAGCCATTGAAACTTTTTGATAGAACATTTACAATTACGTGTAAGAAACAGCTTCAATGGTTTTCCACATTATCGTAGCTGGAAGATGTTCATAGGAGTCGGACTGCGGTGGATGAGGGGTTCATATATTCAATATGTTCTTCCAGGATGAGGAACAGTCCGAAATTTCCATCCTAAAGCTCAAAGTGCAAACCAATACCAGAAATCAGCGTCGCCTTAGTATCAAAGGAACCAGGCGACTGACTTTTGTGGTAACGACTTAGCGAATGTTTGGCTAGGATAACGTCGGTACTATAGGGAACCACAGTGATCAAACAGCAGAGCGATATACGTCGGTTAAATGATGGAATCATTGTCATTCGCGGACGAAAATTTTCTTAATGGAGTCTCTGAGGTGCCGGTGTTGTCGTACCAACCTCAATTCCCCACTAACCCGCCTCACTGGAGGTCTTATCATTGCGCTCGGCCATTCATCCTTTCTAACTTCCGCAGCTAATGAAAAGCCATTGTATGGTCAACTGCCGCTCACCAGCTTTTCAGCTGATGAGAGCGAACCGGACGCGTTCTACAACTGGTTGGAAAAAGTAATCCGCAACAAGAAGTCCTTCTATAAACTCGTTGTTAGGTACTTCATAGCCTGATTAGGACAGTCTGACGAAAACGAATGTAAGACAGGAAAATCCACAAATGAAGATCGAGATGAAA
Source organism: Angiostrongylus costaricensis (assembly GCA_900624975.1). Classification (NCBI taxonomy): domain Eukaryota; kingdom Metazoa; phylum Nematoda; class Chromadorea; order Rhabditida; family Metastrongylidae; genus Angiostrongylus; species Angiostrongylus costaricensis. The sequence continues at coordinate 131,715 of UYYA01004188.1, read as the reverse complement.
ATAGAACTGTAGAGTGGACTTCACGAAAATGCATGCGTCCCCTAGGATAGCCACCTACCCGTTGGGCGGACGCGTTAGTAACCAAAGTCAATCAGATGTAGTAGCAACTGCAGTTGTTTTACAAGTCACGGTATGAGACTCGCACGCGCCACCTATCCCCGCATAAAACCACCATCATGGACGACGATTGCAAGGGAAAGACCGAATAGCAAATGTGGTAGGGTTCGCAAAATTCGTGAAGGGGGCCGTCCAACTATGCAAGTATCCAAGTAATGAGAATGGAAACAGTCCTGTAGGATGATTGTTCTAGCACGCCTCTTTCACATGAATTCATTCTTGATGAAGAGAGCCGATGGGAATTAGAGGGGCACCACTCATGTGGGAGATCGACCACATTATCGTGAAAAGAAAACAGAGCTTATTTAACAACTCAATGGGACCCGAGCACTGTACTGTATCTGATCACTTCCTTCTCTTTGCCACCATTCAATTTAGCTACAATTTGGAAAATAGCCCTTGTCATTTTCCCAGAAAAATAAAGGGAAATCGCATATGCCGAGGATATTTTCAACAAATAACTTAAAAATCGACTTTCATAAGCCTCGGTAACAGTAATTAGTAATTTTGAGTATGATTGACGCAACATGAGGTTGGAATAAAAACTTTCACTCGGCAAACGTTTCGTTGGATTCGCCTTCCTTAGAGCCTCTTTGATTCGAGTGAGTGATCCACCGCTGATCGTTTTTGTGATGTGGGTGTACGCTATCGCGTACAGTCGAATTCAGTGGAAGGAACACCGCTAGAATGGTTAACTTCACTGAGCGATGACCTTTTATACAGGGCAGGTGTTTGACGTTTCCAACCTTCAATATGAAGGGTGCGGCTCAATCACGCAGAAAATTATTCGCAGCAAAATCATCTCCTGGTATAACTGCCAGGCAACCCCGATCGACGACTACCAACTGCTTATCGAAACACTTCAAATTTTTGTCGAATACATCTTATTTCTTGGAATAATCAGTTCGGACCACGTCTCTATTACTACTGAGGAGTTCCTCGAGATGTGGAAACTGGAATTTCATCCTACTGCAAGAGATGTAACGCGGCTAGTTATAGATGCCACCTGTAGAAAATCATTTCAGGAAGAATTATAACGGTATTGGCAGAAACCCTTAATGGAAGCAGCTAAAAATGTTCGATTCTCGCAACCCATATAATATTTTATTAACCTCACCAAAAAAGACTTCGGACCAGCTGTAGACGTTGTGCACAGTCTTCCTGTTTAAGAAAGGTGAGCGAATGGATCTTCATAACTCTCTTCCGATATGCATGTTGGGTGCACTCTATAAGCTGCTCACGAAGATTGTCCTTCTGCGCCTATCGAATACCTTGAGAGAGGTACAGCCAGTTCAGCAAGCATTACTGCGACAGGGATTCTGCTGTATGAAACATCTCTAAGCCGTTTCACGGCCTACAGAATTCTGTCTGGAGGCCCACTTCACGAAGAACGCTTGGTGCGATGGCGAACAGATAAACCTGGATGGGTCTCTGATTACAACGAATGCATCTTAGAGCACCTTGGTGGTTTAATGAATATGAGAAACGGCATGAAATAAGAGTAAGACAGAAGGATAAGAGAGCATGGAATGCTTTCGGGCTTTCCAAAGAAGTCATGCACCAACCCGCAAAATTCCGCGCTCAGGCACACACAATATTTAGTCAAAATTCGCAGCTCAGCTATTCGAAGCTGACCTCATCCTCTGGGTCCAGAGGGGTATGTATAGATAGAGAAGCGCAGATAGGTCACACAATAAGATAATAATAATACGATGACAAGCAGACGAAAAAACAGAGGAGTGGATTCCAGGAGAATGTAAACATCTTCATCTACTCAAACGATGACCGACGTGTTCGTGGCTAACGTCACCCATCTACATTCGCAGGTGGAATCGATTTTAGAAACGTACAATGATCCTTGCGAACGTTACCACGTTTAAAGCAGACCACCACTACGGATGACGATAGCGCGAGAGAGAAACGACTAGAAATTGTGCAAGACACCGCACTACCAGTGAAGATGGGTCATTCTAATGCCTAAGTGTAAAGAGAGCTTCAACTAACGAATATACAACGAATACGTCTTCCTGTTCCAATTGGATGAAGAGCTGATTCCCGTCTTGTTCCGCACAAACACAATTTTACTCTTCTTTCTTGGTCGAAACGAAATTTAAAAAATTAAAGATGGGTTAAGACAAAGGTAGTTTTCCAGATCTCAGAATTATTTTTGAATAAGTGAAAATTTGCAAAATTCCGGAACGCGGGTGTCTGTGGTGAACAACTAGATGACAGACAGGCGAAACGAAGGACCCCCACGGTGTGGTGGTGAAAACGTTAACACGCTGAAAATGTGATGGAGTTTTCGATGCCACCCATAAACACCAGCGGCCTTAAAGTTTCTTTTCTAAACTATCACGATATCACAACCGACTTTCTTTCAGCGACGGCATTGATCAAGTACTTCTTTATATTCTTGTTGAGTAAAATCCGTGTTATTTTATTCTTTATTCAGAAACAAGCTGACGTTCTGGTGGATTTCGCCTTCCTCAGAGCCTGGAAGGGTCAAGTTGATAGCAATATACCCGGCCGAAAACCTCTATAACCAAACGGAGAAAGCACTAAACCAATATTTCAATCACATTAAACACAGAATAGCTTCCTTGCACACTCACCGCTTTCTATGAGGCTTCCACTGAGTATGTCACGTGAAGACCAACCGGAAAGAATTCACATGGAAGCGTAATGTGCCCATCCCATTAGAATAACAAGCTTATATACAGTCCAATATCACGCGTGATAATGAGGCATTCTTCCCTGCGGTTCATTTTCGGATTTCTGGAATTAATCCAGAACGCCTCGAGAGTTTTGCGCGCTTGTGTTTTTGATTTCTGTGCGAGGATCGTGACCAGTACTTCAAAGTCCTCCTCGTTATATCTCTGAGTCCTATGCGTGCCTAGTTGGGTATTTGGTTTAGGTTTGCCAACTAGGTGTTCTTTTATGCAGACACGGAGGGGTCTGCCCGTTTCGCCAATGTATTTGTCTCCGCATGCCTTACAGGAGATCAGATAAACTGTACCCGAGCTCATGCAATCACCGTATCTACCACCATTAGAGCAAATTATGCAATTTTGCGTTGTACATAGACGGTCATATAAGCGGTTACGAACTAGCTGGCGCCTAAGAGCACTCGGTAGCATTTCAATTATCGCTACCGATTTCTCTAAATCCGCCCTTCTTAAGCAGCGTTTTATAGTTGCACTTACATCATTTGAGATGGAGATTGTGAAGAGATCAGATTATTCCTTTGTCGTAGAGGTTTAGAAGTGTCTTGAAGTTTTTTTCTAAGCAATCACGATACCATTTGAATAATTCGTGGTTTCTGCTGGAATAATTATGGCCTTTGTTTATGTGTGGTAACACCAACATTCTTTAACCATTTTTAAATAACAGAAATGAATAATTTGTACTGTTAACACGAAATCCAAATAATTTCGAAAACTATGCAAGGGATACACATCGCTGGGTTACTAAAATGAAATCGAAGCAATAAATTTCGTATACCAGATAAATTAAAAGGGTATCCCTGTTTTTGTAGGAGAACGAAGAAAAATATGATGTCCGCGATGTTTATTACTAAGTTTTACTGCTGTTCTCCACTCTTATACTTTTGTTTTTTACTTGGCATTTTTCTTCAAGTTCTGTTTTCGTTCTCAATTTTGCGATTTCTTTCATTAAAGTTTTACATTTTTCTTCTTTAGATTCTCTTTTCTCATCTTTTTTTACATTTTTCTTTATCTACAATTTCATTTTTTTTTTGCATTCCTTTCGTTTTTTCGTTACAGTTTTTCCTGTTTCAAGCTAACTGTATAAACACGCCATGAGGCTCACTGCGATTGTTCGTCTCTTTGTAAGGTTTTATATTTAGGTAAACGGAAAAGCCTTTGTTTCTAGTATTTTCACAGTCCAGTCCAGTCACAGGAACCTGCGGCTTTATATTTTCACTTTTAATCCAACAGAAGGAATTATGGATGGTAGCTTGTTCTAAAATGCTCTCGTAGAAGTTCTGTTAGAATAAGTTACATCGAACTTTAAAAAGAATTGTGGCTGCTACTAGTTACATTCTCAATTATATCGATTTGTAGATTATTTTTGAAGTACATTCGTTGGCACTATCTGCGGACCATATTTGCGAACGGAATTTTTGAAAATATTTCATTTTGAAGGTCCTCAATCGGTTATATGCAGTTGCTTTACATCAATAACTTCACTATACCGTGATGATTCTGATGGAGAAGTCAGAAAGCATTCAGGAAAAATTTTCCATGAATTCGGATTTTCACCACCGTTCGTTCGCCAGCGACCGTGCAATGTCAAGGTGAACCGATTTCTCTAAAACTTCCAACTGACCAAGCTTCTTAGACATTTAAGCCAAACGAGATTGTAACAAAAATTTTATTTGGTGGACGATCCGGCGCTCTGGCCTTCTCCAGATTGATTCTAATGAATCACCCTTGCAATGTAAGTCTTCACAGTAAAATAGGGCATCGAAAAATATTGACCACGCTTTCATTTATCTAAGCACCAAAATATTCATAATGTTCCGCATTAATTGAATACGAATATGAAAGCCTGGTGTGGCTTCATTGGTTCAAAAATGGAAAAGAAAACCTAAATTTCAATAGTCTAATTCATTTTTGGGCATTCTATTCTTTTCCTGATTTCTCGTTTAACACGTTTAAATAATCTCTTCAAGAATATTTTAAAATAATTGTATCAGCCATACTTGTAATACTACAATTTTCGAAGAAATACCACAATTAGCAGAAGTTTCTGATCTAAGGCCACGTGCTCATGGCCCACCAAGCTTTCTATCCAACCAAGGTCGGCAAATTGGTACCAGACTTGTCTGGAAGGATAGCAACACTGGCTCGATACATCGGTAGGCCACAGCGACTCATTGTAAAGGCCGGATATGCATTCATTCACCTCAAAACGGTGCTTAATGAAGTCGAATGCATGGCGCTCCTCTCAGGCATTGATCAACGCCGAGAGCTTTGCCCTTTACCCTTTGTTCTTTTCTAAACTAAGAGTACATTGTACTTCACAGAAAACGAAGGAATGACAGTCTACATAGACCTATGGACCTTGGCCATCACATCGATTGGTGAACTCACAAATGACTTTGAAATGGACGTCCACGAAAAATGGCTGCATCCAGCATCGAACTTTGAAAAATTTTCGCTATTTGAAGGTAACGTTATGATGATAACTAGTATATCGAAACGCTTTGTGGGCCAATGATCTATTTGTAACCGCAACGTTGCTGAGATATTTGCAAAGTTCTGGACCGCAGGTGTCTATGGTGGAGAACAAGCGCATTATTGTCCTTTCCGGAGAGTAACGCATTAACGCGTTCACCACCATACCATGCGGGTCCTTCGTTTCACCTTTCTCTAAGCTAGTTCTATCGAACAGCGCCATCAGCAATCACCCGTCAACGGGATTGATCTGGGGAGTGCAAAGTTTTTGTGTAGTTCACAAAGACCTCAGTCATCATTATTCGCTAAGTAGGGACGTTACTGTTAAGTGTTGACTGTTAAGAGCGTCTACAAATGCTTCTGTCTCAACCAAGTCAAAAGTTTTCCTTAGATCGATGAACGTGAGAGAGAGCTGTCACTTCTGCACTCGCGATGCTTCAATGAATCTTGCTATCTTCCGAATGTGGCCCATTGTACTGAACCTTTTTCCAAAACCTGTTTGTTAGCATGGCCACCTTTTGCCCGTTGTTTAACAATCCTGCTTAAGATGACAGAAGTGGAAAGTTTGCAGACGACAGGGAGCAAGGGGTTCGGCTATTGCTGCTGATAACGTGGAGGTCACCCTTCCCCAATAATAACACAATCTTCCTGGTCTTAAATTTAATGAGAACCTGCTATTATGACAAGAAACGCGTGAGCAGTCGAACCACTATGTTGATGAGGACTGGCGGAAGGTCTCCAGGTGTTCAGATCGTATCCTGTCCGGACCTGCTACCGTTCGTTTTTTTGCAGATGAAATACCATGTCGGATTTTGGAAGGAAGAGCCGGTGGTACGACATACCCATCCTCTTTTGTTTCACACGAAGGCAGGAAGACGTGGCTATTGAAGAGATCTGGATAGCGATCGTGAATGGCTTTCTCAATTGATTTCTGGACGCTGTAACTGTTCCGTTTACGCGTCGGAATGCAATGGTCTTAGTTCCGTATTTGGAAAAGCATCAGTGGGCTTTGCGAATACTTTTTTAAACAATTTCAACTTATTGTTTACTGCCCACTCTTTTTAACGGCAGAGTATATTGCAAAATATAACTTTAATAACTTTTAAAACTTTAATGATGCTGAGATATTTGCAAAACTCCGGACCGAGGTGTCTGCGGTGGAGAACGAACGCACTACTGTCCTTTCCGGGGCGTAACGCGTTCACCACCACACCATGCGGGTCCTTCGTTTCGCCTGTCTCTCAGTTAGTTCCATCGATCTTTTGCCATCAGCAATCACCCGTCAACGGGATTGACCTGGGGAGCCCAAAAGTAAAACGGTTAAGATTGTGATTATAACTAAAGCCTCATCTTAATTGGGTTTAATGCTGATTCGTACTCGCAAAATCACCAACGTTTACGCGTGATTGCTAATATTAGCATTAGTGTAACAACCAGGCTGAAAGAAAGGCAAAGTGAGGGTCTCGGTTGGTAGGGTGGATAGCACGTTGGCCGTCAAGAGGGTAATCGCGGGTTCGACGCTCAAATGAGGTCCCAGGTATGCCTCATATCTCAGAATCTTTGTGCATGCACAGTATAGTTTGCCTTTTTTAACTAAAGAAAAGGAAGCGTATAGGGCAGTAGTAGTGATGTCGCTCATCACAAGCAAGATGGTGGTTTGACATCTCCCTGGACTGATCAACCCTCTCATCCTCCAGGGTCGAGACCTGAGCCCAACTTACTCTTCAGATCTACTCAGAAACGCTGTAGCACAGATATACCAGGATTCGAAGGAAAATCAACTCGACCAGCATTCAATGACATTCATAAAGAAGACAGCAATCCTTGAGCATCAGCAGGGCACACACATGAAAAATTAGAAGATCTTCGTGGATGATAAATATGCGGAAACAAATTGAACGCAAGAATTGCTGACATCCCCACAGTAGATGTGAAGATCAGTCATATAAAAAACTGTCTACCGCCTTATTTTTATTTTTGGCAAAGGCTTTTAGTTCTTCTAACACTTTGCGGCGCTCAAGTTGATGACGTGTTTGATTAAAACAAAAAGAAAACACAAGTGTATTACTATCAAGCAGAGCTGATAAAAATGCATCTACACAATACTCCTTTGGGTTGACGAACATGAAAAACTGCTGCTGCACTTTCTTTCATTTCATGGCGGTAATCAGATTATTGGCACTGATGGCAAGTCAACTGATCAATAGTAGACCTGAGAAAGCCCACTTGACATTGCTTGTAGTTTATGGATATTTAGATCGATATTCTGCATTTAGATGACCAAGATCTTGATCAAATATTTTACTAACACGAAACTGTTGCAAAGATATCAATATCAGCTAGTAAATACAACGTCACATTGGAAAATACTGCGCAATGATTAAACACTATGTCTCTTGACTTATCAGCTCTCAGGGGGTCTAGTACAAAAATTACAGTTTGGAAGTGTGTTCTACACTTTCTTAAGTATTTCTAGGTGAACTAATCTAACACCAAGTGCTGTTGCTGTGAACAAATCCACTTTATTAATGCGTATTGCATTACTATTGCTTTTAATATCTATTTATTGTTTCGAATCCGATTTTCCCTGAACCTCGGTGTCACAAATCAATATGTATTCTTTCTTTGATGAGCTTACACGAGGTTGATAATGATGTTTATTTTCGGCTATTTTCAGCCGAAAATAAACATCTATTTATTGCATTAATGAAGTAATATTTAACCACCAATATTACAATTCTATTCAGCGAGTGACTAAGTTGTCTATCAACTGTTTTGAAATAGAGACCAAATGGTGATCAAAGATGGAACAGTTTCCTTTGATTTCTGTTAAAAATGTCATTACATGCTTACTTGGATACTTGGATGGCCCACATCAACATGTTGTGATGGCGCCTGCGTAATTTCTATTTTTTCAGAGTTTTACTGGCTTAGCAACCGTGGCTCTCTGTTGTCCCGAGGTCAGCTTAGTCTAAGTCTGCCCCAGGTTGTCACCACCACAGACAGTCGCCGCCCTTGTGGATCAGAAGGAGATTTGCCACCATGAAACTAGTTTGATACCAGGACAGTGGTGGATCCAAATATCTACTGTTAGCTGTGCTTCCGGATGGAAACGCTGAACTCCTTCTCAGCATGGGAGGCCCTGCCGCGGAAATGAATCCCTCACTGAACATCGCAGCCAAATACCTGGGAACACCTTCCAGCCACGATGAGGCGGTAAACAATTTCGAGGAAGGATGTTATTTAGAAAGTTAAATGAAATACTCCGGCGTTGAATAAACATTGCGAAAGGAAGTACATTTCAAAAGGTCGCAATGATAATGGCGACCTGCAGACTAAGACGACGGTTACAATGAATCACTTACTTAAGTAACTCAAAAGACCGACTTTCTGTAAACCTTGGCATAGATAGTTGATATAATTATTTATATTTCCGGTTTTCAACCGTTAACCGTCTTTCCGGGTCACCTTTGGATTTTTAAAATTTATCCAAAACTCCTCAAGAGTTGCTGTTTTCGATTCCTGCGCTAGGATCCGCACAGTCACTTCAAAATCAACGCCGTTTTGCTTTTGTGCCCTATGCGTACCTAGAGGAGTGTTTTGACGAATTTTAAATTTCCCATCTAGATGTTCTTTTATGCGGACACATCGCTAAACCTGCCATGAAAAATTGCCATTTCTAATGGCTACGAAGTAGAAGCCACTCGGACTAGACAAAAGCGTAGTGTGGTTCCCCAAAATAATGTTTCGGACCTCAGTAAGATCCCCTTTAAGCTATCCTTCATATGAAATAAAGTAAGTCACGCCATTAAGAAGTGCTTAAAAAAAGTGGTCTTGAAAATTATGTAACGATTATTGACATCCCACCCAATACGTTACTCCGTCAGTTACTTCGCAAGCGTCTCTATGATCACAACGATGCTGAGATATTTGCAAAACTCTGGACCGCAGCTGTCTATGGTGGGGAACGAACGCGATCTCTATGATCATTTGTGCGCTCAAAAAACTGAATGATCTGTCCTAACGGAAGAGACAGGGATTGCATGACTTCAGGTATACTATACTTGATCTCATGTAACGCATGCAGTGAGGAATATATTGGGGAAACGGGTCGACCACTTTGTATCCACTGGAATATTGGAGTGAAATTTTCTGCTTTACTACTCAAACCATATTTTGCAGCAGAATCAGCATAATTCGAACGATCAGTGATGGTATTAGAAGGGTAAGCAGTTCTTTGCACATTCTACCAACTTCCCCCAACATCAATACCGATCTCGCCAATAAAATTGCAGTAAGTGATTCACTGTTCACTGCTCACTGATTTGAGCTGTTTTAAAACAGCGGTCTAAACGAAAGGTTCGAGCAATTTTTCTCACTAATCCCAACATTGATATGAAGCCACAGAATCTGTAAAGCAGTGTTCGCTACCATGCTCGAACAAGACCACCACCATGGACTACGATTGCGAGAGAATGGAACGAATGGCATATGTGCTGGGGTCCGCACAACTCGTGAGGACGGATCGCCCAAGTATGTAAGTAAGCAAGTGATTCACTCCATTTACTATCAAGCAGCAGCCATATTCACCTCCGATACAAATTTCGCACCAAGAACCATTTTGGTGCTTTGTCCTTGCTAAATAATAAGCAGAATGTCATTGGTTGGTTGATAATCCACATTAAGTCATATGTCACACTTTGACCAGGAAACAGATCCTATTCGCTGCGTTAACTGACAGTGATGATAGGCGGATGTCCACCGATTCTAAGCTGCCATCTCCATCATAAAACAATGTTCCGACCTATTATTCTTAACGCTTTTAGAAGCAGTTATTTGTTGGCTTTGCTGTTTTGCAGATTCTGCGGCTTCATATCCACGTTGGGATTAGTGAGAAAAATTGCTCGAACCTCTCGTTCGAACCGTTCTTTTAAAACAGCTCAAAAGATTACTTATTTTACAAGAAGAACACATTATCATGAGAGTGTAGAACGAAGTGATTTGTGCATTGAAATGATCTTCAGAACAACCATAAATGAAATGAACACCACATTAATGAAAAAAAAGCACACCTATAACTTTCATAAGGGAAAACAGATATTCGGTACTACACAACCTATCATGCCACTAATTTGGCAACAGTTGGTATCAGTCGCACCCATACATTCATTTGCAATGTGAAAAACCACAAGGTTTCATTTTTATTTACTGCGTATTCATTTTTTTTAGTACGGTATTATGTGAAATATAACCATATGGATGCTGAGACAGCAAAATCCGGAACCTCAGTTTGGTTTCGAACGCGCGATTTCCCTTTCCGGAGCTCATGTGCTATCCACCACACCAACCGTGGGCCTTACTTTATTTTTCTCCCAAGTAGTTTTTTGCTATAAAATCCTCTCGGTTTTTTACACTAGCGGTGCTACTAGCGTTTTACTCCTAATGGTGCTGAGTAACGGTTTGTTCTACGTTTGCCCAACAGGATTTACTTGTAAGAGAAAACTTATGGATTTAATCAGTTTTTACCCTTCTAGTCTCTTCCGATAACATTTTGTTGCCCCCGTCAACATGGAGAGCTTTCTTAAGGTGTGAGGTCGAACTAGGGAGCACTTGTACAGGATCACAGGATTCACAGGATCTCTAACCACTACACCTCCTGCGCCTCAAGTGCTACGCTGCATTCAATTGTCAAAATAAAGTAATGTTATAGGTAGAGTTGTTTTAAAAATAATGATGAATAATGCACAGATCAAGGCTGCACAAGAATCGTCCACAAAACAGGTTTTTCTTTCATAAACTCATTGCAAATCATTAAGAACGCCAGATGACTTGTAGCGTTGTCACCCGTCCAAAACGAATGAAAAAGCGCACCCAATATATAGTTTTAATAACATACTTCATCATGTTCCCAGATAGATGAAGCTGGAGGTTCTTCTAGTCATATTCCGTTCAGTAGGGTTAATTTCTTTCAAGCACTGAATAGACTGTTTACATTCCAAACTCTTTACTAACAACTATTAATATCAGTTACTATCACTCTCCTGGAATAAAAACCATTTTATTTGTAGAGTACGGTTCATTTGCTGCCGACCATTTAATCGTTCACACGTCCGTCACATGTTAGCCGAAGACAAAGTAGACTTCAAGGGATTCACACAAGGAAAGGTAGAAGTGTTTCTTATGTGTACATGCGCTTAATGGAGATTTAAATTTATGCCCTATATGTACAACGTTATTTAGATCATTGGTGGACGATGGAAAGTGATTGGGAAACTTGGCGAAGGGGCAATGGGAGCAGTCTATAAGGTGTTGGACAAGAATCGCAGAAATTTTTATGCCGCAATGAAGGTCAGAAATGTTTGCCATCAGTTTCGGCTTCTGTGAAGTCTTTTTCAATCAAAAACTTTGTTCTAGGTTGAAGACGACTTATTTGAAGGTGGTGTACTAAAATTGGAAGTTCACGTACTTCAGCAGTTGCAAAAGATGAAGGGTACAGTGAAGTTGTATGATTCTGGAAGGCGACAGAACTATTGGTGACTAACAATTTTCCCTTAGTAGGGTAAACACTTACTAAGCCCTTGGGTCCATTAACAGATCTCCAGCGGTTAATTTGGTTGACACCTGACGAGTGTAACTGAAAGTAAAAACTACATTGAAAATGTTAAGTATTTTCAATTTCCTTTGCGGAAAATCGCTTAATCATGCAAAAATCAGTCATGCATTTAAATGCATGAGACATTTTTGTTCCCTAGGATTCATTTATGCTACGGAAATAATTACGAAACCAAACTGAGTATAAAATACTCTCCAGTATTTAAGCTTACCAGATATTCCTCAACAAGCTCGGATATAGGGGAGATTGTTGTGGAAGTAGATGTTCAAGCGTTTATATTATACTAGAATACGCTAAGGAACACTTCATGACCTACTTGATATTTGATACTTGAATGGCCCGTCCTCACTGGTTGTGCGGGCCCCAGCATAATCTCCATTTTTCGGAGACTTACTGGTTAAACCATTATGGTTCTCTGGAGTCCCGAGGTCAGCCTGGCCAAGGTCTGCCCCAAGTCCTCACCACCGCAGGTAGTCGTAGCTCTTGTGGATCAGAGGGAGATTTACCACCATGCGACTTTGATACCAGGACGGTGGTGGGTCCTGCTATTGGTTTACTTTTAGGTAGGCTTCCTGATGGAAACGCCGGACTCCTTCTTCAGCTTGGGAGACCCTGCCAAAGGATGAATCCTCCGCTGTACATCACAGCCCGACACCCAGGAACACCTCCCAGCCACGATGAGGCGCTAAACCGTTGGGAGGTACGATTCATAACTAGGACGTAAAATGACAATAGCGCTGGGGAAAATGTAGTAACACTGAGTTGATGTGGAGCACTGATATGTTCAAGCTACTATACTCTACGGACCAAATACTGGTTCGAGTACAAAAAGTACCCATGTTAAGATACCGATCCCTATATTGTCGTTAACACACAACCGATTCTCTTTCGCATTTCAAATTTTCAGTGCAACGCTCTTAGCGAAAGTTCCTATTATACTAAATTATGCTAGGGAGTTAATAGGGATTAATAAAACATAGACTATTTTGTTTACATCCACTTGGCGCAGCATTTCATAACAGGTAACAAGGTAGTGTTCCCGACGAGAGTTTGTCTATCATCATGTTAAATGTGCGTAATGAAACCAGTACTTGGACTTCTGACAAAATTCATGAATATTATCCAATTCACCAGCAATTCGGCCACATACCGTTATCTACAGTTTTGCATTCTTCGAAATCGAGAATCGAGTGAACTTTAGTTTCATGGTGATAACGTTGTGCGACAAAGATTTGATGACACTCAAACGTGAACACGGTGGAGCCTTTTCGGAATTAACAATTCTTCGGCTTGCAATCAGCACACTTTTCGCTATAAAACAGGTAAATACGTCGAAAATAATAAATATCTGAAAGATCTCAAACGTAGACGTCATTGAAAGGTGATTTTTCATTATTGTTAATCTTATTCTGAAGCCGACAAAATGGTAGAATCAGACATACACATGAATATGAAGCATAATTCATATACAACATACAGGTTCATGAAATCGGCTACGTTCACCGTGATGTTAAGCCGTCGAACTGTATGATCGGAAAATATGGAAGGGATAGGAGAATGATTTACCTCATTGATTTCGGTAATTTTCCTATTTGCTTTTGAAACTTCGAAGTGATTTGTTTTCAGAAATATAGTAAGCCTATTGGTTAGGAGTAGGCAACACTGCCACCAAAATAATTTCAGGCATGGCGCGTTCATTTGTTGCAAAAGATAAGAACGGGAAGTTAGCCATAAGAAAGCCACGTGATGGCGACCAACTGTTTCGTGGAACTCCCAGATACTGTAGCCTAAATACACACCACAGAAAGGAACAGGTCAGTCTCATCTTTAGTTTAGGAAAGTCACCATATGAAAAGTCAGCACCATCTCAATATCGTTCAATGTTAATGTGCGAATTAGCAGAGCAGTTTGTATGGCTTACAGAAACTTAGTAAAAGTTCTTTTTGTTCTAGAGAAAAATTTATGGAGAAAATTAGTGTCGCGGAGGTATATTTACTGAGCCGTATGCAACTGAATCTGGGAGAAGAGATGTTCCTTGAAAGTCTAAACTACGAAAATCGGACTGGTGCTGAGTGCAGCGATTCATCTATATAAAAGGTTTTCGAGAGCATTGTATCAGAGAATTATATTGTGAAAAAATATTAGCTCCAATTCCTGTTGCTTAGAGATAGAAGAACGTTACGTTAAATGCGGATGCACGTAGGTCGTGATCTCTAAGCTGTTACTGACGTCTCTTAGAAGCCTGAGGTGGGCTCACGCTGTAGGTTTTCTTCTGCTGAGCTCTTCTTTCAGATGATTACTAATTGTGGCACATTTTCATCGTGAGTAAATGTAGGATGTGGTTTCATTATGATTCAGTACAACCTATTCTCTAAATCAAACGTTTCCCATGAATTGTACGACTTGAGAATTTTTTGGTCAATCTGTGGTCCTATATTTCACCCTATTTCACTGACTTTGACAGAAATGCTTTCTGCTCCTAGAATAGAGCTTATAAAGATGGCAACGCTGTCGACAAAATGAAAGTTAGAGAACACTCGTATATCAAATTATATTCTCACCTATTCTTGTTGCTTGCCTACTTTAAACGCGACTGTAAGAATAGTGGATGGACAGCAAGAATGGTGCTGTACAAAGATTTTTGCAGCCAACAATAGTTTTTTACGCGTGTTTATGTATTAGTCGCCTAAGAGGGACCGAACGGTGTTGGTGTCATCACTGCCTAGTAGTTTATCGTAACCACTGAAAACTAGGAAAAGAATGCGTCGTTTTTTTGTACAACAATCGCGAGGTTTTTAACCAGCATACATTTACTTCCATCGAAGAACACAATACAATACAACGCTAGCTGACGTTTCGGTAGTATCGCCTTCTTCAGAGCCGCTTTTTTCCGTGACTTCCAATGAGGAAGTTTAGAACAGTTGACTCAGTCATCAACCATATGCGACTGTAATCAGCTGTTCTAAACTTCCTCATTGGAAGTCACGGAAAAAAGCGGCTCTGAAGAAGGCGATACTACCTAAACGTCAGCTAGTGTTGTATTGTATTGTGTTCTTCTATGGAAGTAAATGTATGCTGGTTAAAAACCTCGCGATTGCTGAACAAGAAAACAACGCATTCACATTCCACTGCCTAGGTTAATAGAAAGTCGATCCTGGAAACTTTTACTAGGAAAAGAGGTAGATGCTACTCTCGGCAAACCTTTATGACCCTATGAAAATAATTGAATGTCATCAACCGATCTAAATTGCTGGGCATGCTCTACCCAGGTTTTTAAAGCTGTACGTCAAAACAGTCTTCCTGAGTAGCTCAAACAGCATACACAATAAACTGATCGTTGGGTCGTAACTCGGGAGGTCGCCCAAGTTTCTCTTCTTGTGCGAAAAAATGAAACGAAAAAATTTAGTAAAAACAGCTTAATTAACGTGCCCTGCCCTTCCTTAGATCAAGAGGAGCTTACTCGGCAAAAATTTGCAAAGTTTCGCCGCTTTGTCGTAGTCTACATAGGCCTACCACGATTCGATAAGACCTCATCCAGAAGACCTCCAGCATTATAATTAGGTCTCGTGTCCTATTTCTAGTTAAAGTGAGTAATGACACGAAAAAGTCAATAACTTGGTACTGTGGAAAAATTAAATGAAATGTCGCCAACGTAAAATATCCTACATCTTTGACAAGGATACGATCGATATTATGTAGTCGGCAGATCTTTTGGATTATTAGGTCAAGCCCTGGTGGTGCTTCGCCTCGAAAATGGAATATTAACGAAAGGGCAAGTAGCAATACCAAATTTTCAATTTTCGTATTCTTTTCCTTCTGTTGCTGCTATCTTTACATTAGGGTAATCTATACGAAACATTTGCAAAGGCTTTCAGTATTAAGTGGTAAAAACTCCCTAAAGGGTGAAAGAACTCCATCATTTATCTGTTGAATGCCAACATTCTTCCCTTTAACCTTTTGGGCGGACATCGCATTTGATGGGCATCTTTAGTGTTTAGGTGCACTAGCCATTCTTGTTTGAACATAATGAACTCTGAGAGGGTGTGGTTCTTCTTGGGATTCCAGATAGAACAGCTGCCATTGATTAGGGCTGGAAATTGCTATTTTGTGACTAGGATTGTTCACTTCGACTGCAATGATTGTTCCATACTGTTCCATACATTTTTTGCATGGTCTGTCTTTATATATTCCTAGAACTTCAGCACTTCATGCACTCGATTAGCTTCCTAGCATGGATCACCGCTCAAGTCCTTAGATTAGCGTGTGGATTCGGCTACTGCTTGAGAATTTTCAGTTTACCTGTGAATGTCATCGAGTTCTGGTGAAATCGATTATTCCTGGAAGCTTGACACCCGTGCTAGGGCGTTCCCAGATCGTCATCACAACACAGGGGCCATCTTTAGCAAATCTGGGGGTGAGAGCTGATCGTGAACAAGTCTGGCACTAATTTCTCCACCCTGAAAAGATGTGGGGCTTGATCGGCCTAGGATGACGGCAACCAAACCCTTACGTCTATCGAACGGCATCGCTACAAGTGTGGTACGCGCATCCCTAATGCGCTAATTCGTAATTACGATGATTATACAGGAAATTTTTCTGATTGACTTAAAATGTATGCTTTAAAAAGGAGCGCGTATAGGGCCGCGTTGACGATCTTTGGTGCTGGTTTTACACGATCATCGAACTGCATGTCGGCTTACCGTGGAGAGGCCTCTCAGATGAAAGGAAGATTTCAACCGCCAAAGAAAACTGTTCGCCGGGAAATTTACTTAAGGTTCTCTTTACTGCCATAAACTTAGTTTTAAAATGATTACTCTTAAAAAACCACTTTCAGGGATGCCCAAATGAATTCGGCAAAATCCACGACTATCTGAAAACACTGAAGTATGAGGACCGACCGGATTACTACGGGCTTTTCAGTGAGGTTCGTAATTTCAAAAGACTCAACATTGTCAATGGTGGATTACGCAGCCTTGTTCCAAGGTATAATCTAGAGTTTTACCATACACGTGTACTCCTAGTTGATTTTAAAAAGTTAACGGGTGATTGCTGATGGCAAAAGATCGATAGAACTAGCTGAGAGACAGGCGAAACGAAGGACCCGCATGGTGTGGTGGTGAACGCGTTACTCCCCGGAAAGGACAATAGCACGTTCGTTCCCACCGCAGACACCTGAGGCCCGCAGTTTTGCAAATATCTCAGTATTAAAAAAAGTTAAGTTTTTGAAAAAGCACTCCAAAGGGGTGTTTCCACAGACCTGTCGAAACATTTCTCCATAATCGAACTGTTTCGTAAGTTCCAGCGATGAACGCAGTTATTTTCCTGATGATCAGACGAAATCATAATTGAAGCGAGATTTTTTAAAAACAAAAAACACTCTTTATTTCCGTGATCAACTAACTCTAACATCTTTCTCTGTAGTGTGCGGCAGGCCTAAAACGGGTGAGAGGCTCGTTCCTCGATCCTTACGAATGGGATGGACCACGGGAAGAGACTAATACCGCACTATCAATCTCAGAGAAATCCCATAGAGATCCTAAAAAAACAAAACCTCTTACTAGTAAGTAATAGAGCTTAATGAGAGTATTTTATTCTTCAAAGAAGGACTGAAAAACACACGGCAGGGAACCAGTTACTAATGAGTGAATGTTTTTAGGAAGGCAGCTTTCTGACAAGACCTATCCATTTTTCAAGACGACGGCTTTTAAAGAGAATATACTTATGATATAAATTCAACACTAAACATAGCGAACTAATTTTATGATGCTAAGAAATATCTAAGTGATTTGGTAAAAATGCCTCTACAGTATACAAGAAGTAAAAACATGCGACGATGCAGTGACAAGCTTTTTAATAGAATAAAAATGAGTCCTGGTACGTCAACGAGTAGAACGACAACAAAAGACGAGAGAAATAACTGAGAAAAGCTAAAAAAGAAACTGAAAACAGGACAACGCGTAAAAAAAATAAAGCACAGAGATCACAATGTTATACCTTTATAAATTATAAATTAAATTATAAATTATAATAAGCAGAAAATAAAAAGATAACATTGTGTTTTCAACTACAGCCGCAGCTTAACTGGGTTCTATGCCGATTTGGGCGCCCCAGATCAATCCTGCTGACGGGTGATTGCTGTGGCAAAGATCGATAGAAATAGATGAGAGACGGGCGAAACGAAGGACCCGCATGGTATGGTGGTGAACGCGTTACTCCCCGGAAAGGACAATAGCGCGTTCGTTCCCCACCATAGACACCTGCAGTCCAGAGTTTTGCAAATATCTCAGCAACGTTGTGGTTGTAAAGCACAGAGAACTTGCAACTAACAGCCACTATGTGGCTTCACATTAAGAAGACGAACAACTGTGAACCATCGACTCGGATCATCGGCTCTGATGAAGACGAAGAGGTCGGAACGTTGGCCGAATTGTCAACCTTGTGTAAGCTCAACAATTTAACCACACGTAAAAGTTGGAAAATCTTCGTGGATGATGGATGCGAAGAAACGAATCGAATACGAGAAATACTGGAAACTGGGCAATAGACGTTAATATGGGTAGTATGGAATAAACAAGAATTAATAAATTAAAGTCAAACCACAAGGTCAAGTCGCTAACAGAGGCATGTGGGAAAAAGTGATTTCCATCCTTTAACTTCAGCGTAAACCTTATAGCGATAAACGACTCTGTAATCTCTTTAGCATAGGTGTCATTTTGTCACCCAACCAATTTTTTCGAAAAAAAAAAACGCTTTTCGATTGCTAAAACTATTGAATCGCCTTAATGGCAATAGTAGATATAGAAGAAAATCTATTGAAAGGTGTTACAACGTAGTACCACCCGATGGTACCGTATCCTTGCATAAGAAGGCGTTAAAAATCAGAGATGAAGGCCTGCTTAGGTATTTGTAAGACAAAATAATACAAACCCATTCATTGTTCGCCTTCGATGAGACCAATTGAGAAAAAAAAACTGTACAAATTACAAGTGGTAGCTTCGATTGCTTACCCGTCACTAAAATCTGTACAGTTTGTCTATTTGTTTAGTAGAACGACAGCAAATTTTATGGGCAACATACTGAGAATGTTCGGTAGTATCTTTATATTCACATCGAGGAACATAAACGGAAGGCGAAAAAAAACATCTCCCATCCTTCCTGTTTACTACCAAGCAGCTGGTTTTCTCTAAAACCGAAAAGATCGCGTGGTCATCTTATGTATCAGATTTAGAAATGAGATATTTCGCCTTTAAGGGCACCCGAAACTTTGAAATTCCTGAAATTTTTGCGATGATACAAAACAACGAAGAACAATAAATATGTTATCGTGTAGCTACATTACAACAGTTAAGGTGTGCAACCCCATACTTTATTACTGAGGGGTGTGCCTTCGTAATAAGTGGTAAAATATTCACACACCATACCCGTAGCAACTGATAATCTCACCTACTATCATTCCTCTAAGACAAAATACGGTGGTATGGTTCATTTTCCACTAATAGTTAACGTGGTATGTTAACCGAGAGATCGAGAGAATTCAAGTCATTTCACCCAGGAAAGGTAGGATTAATTTCGTACTTTAGTTGAAGGGCAATTGGCTAGTGCTAAGGCAATAATGCAATTTAATACTTAATAACCAGTACTTCGATCCAGAACGAGCCCACCCAGTTTTAAATCACTAGGTAGTGCGGAAATGGTGAGGATCAACACGCTCTCTCCAGTACACAAATTCTGGCAACTGCCAAGGATGAAGATCTGGGAACGCATAGCATGGCTATCCAACAATTTTCAGGAGGAATCGGCTCAACCAGCAACATTCATTAAGGAAAACAGAAAACCTAAAAGCAACAAACGAATCCACGCAGAATCCGTAGACCCTTGTGGATGATGGATACAAGAAAATGAATTCAATAAAGGAATTTCTGGGATATGCACAATGTTTGAAGTCGGTCAAGCGGAATAAGAAAAAAATTGGTTAATGAAGGACTACGATGAAATGGTTGGTGTTGGTCGATCTCTTGGGGATCTTAGGGATACGTCCAGCATTCGATTCCAGTATGCGTCGTACAGTGGTTTGTCGAATTAAATCGAGGTCTTTGTAAATCCCGACAATTCTGATGAAATCCGCAAATACATAGTAGTAGGGAACCTAGTTTTCCCGGAACATTAGACTGAATAGACAACAATACCGTATATCGGAGTGCGGGTCTAACCACTGCAGTTCAATTTAAACAACCATCTATAGACAAGTACTCTACTTGTTTATAGATGGATCTTTAAATTTGCGTCCATTGCATACAACGTTATTTAGATCATTGGTGGACGATGGAAAGTGATCGAGAAACTTGGCGAAGGAGGAATGGGAGCAATTTACAAGGTCGCAGACAGAAATCGCAAGAATTTTTTTGCCGCAATGAAGGTCGGAATTCTTTGCCGTTATTTCGGATTCTGTGAAGGCGTTTCCAAACAAAAGTTTTTTTTCTAGGTTGAAAACGAGTTATCTGAAGGTGGTGTGCTAAAACTAGAAGTTCATCTACTTCAGAAACTGCAAAAGATGAAGGGCACAATGAAGTTGTACGACTCTGGAAACAGACGCAGATATTGGTGACTTAGTGATATCCCACTAATTATAGTTCTGTGAGTGAGTATTTGGCGTCGAAGGGTTGCCTAAATATTTTTTGGAACGATCTTGCCGATTGCAATTGGAAGTAGAGAAAAAATCCATTTTGTTTACATTATCCCCAACATTACATATTGTGTACTTGTCATCGAGGTCCTACATCTTTCATCAAATTCGTTTCGTCGCAGACATCATTGAGATTTTGCGGATTTGCGAGTGGAATAAGGTTCCACTTGAAGGATTTTGTCTTCTTTAAGAATGTCAGTGAATGGTGGTGGAGTCGATTCTCTCTGAAATCTGAGCATGGCTCTATATGAACATTGCAGTCATCACTACAGGCAGTCGCTACCCTTTGTGGATTACGGAGAGCTTTTCCAATACAAGTCTGACACCAATTTGTAGATGCTGGGAATATGGGAGAATTGGTTTCCACACTGCCGGGTCGATCTAGCGACAGTGGGTTTGTTACGGTACCGTATCTATAGCAAGTTCACTTCTCGTGCCTCGTATTTAAAAAAGACAACCAGATTTGTTTGACAAAATTTCCACTTATATTAATTCCTCTCCTAATCCTTGAAGAAAACTGTTTTAGTCTTTCTGTAGTGGCAGGTTTGGGCTTTTTTGTTCGTTTTCTCATCTGATGGAAAGAAGCAAAAATCAACAATGAAGTGAAAGGTCTTTATCAATATGAACAACAAGTTTGATAATGTAAAAAAGACTTGAATTCTAGATAAGAGTCTTAAGAGAACGTGGCACAAATAAACAACGCTTGACAAGGCACTGTCACCTATTAGAGTCCGCTTATGCTCATGTCGAATGCCCACAGTATACCAGAACTTAAACATAAGGCAAAATTAATGAATCGTAATCTCTTCTACACCATCCCGCTCACTTCACAATATTTATACAGTTGCAGCTTTTGTTAATTAGTGGAGCAAATAAATTTTAGTTTCATGGTGATGACGCTGTGCGACAAAGATTTGATGACTTTGAGACGTGAATATGGAGGTAGACCTTTTTCGGAATCGACTACTCTCCGGATTGCAATCAGCACATTGCACGCCATAAAACAGGTAATACTGTGTTAAATGTGATCAACTCTGCTTATCATTAATGATCCAGCAACGGAAAACTCTAAGAAAGAAACCGAAGAGATGATGAAGTTTGACATGTTTATAAAGAATCCTGACTAGAAATCAATGAATATGAACTGTAAGTCATATCAAACATACAGCTTCACGAGATCGGCTATATTCATCGCGATATCAAGCCTGGAAACTTCATGATCGGCAAATTTGGAAGAGATAGAAGAACGGTCTACCTCATCGACTTTGGTGATTTCTCTGGTAACTTACAATATTTGGAAGTAATTTACTTCTGGAAATATATCGAATTTACTGGTGAATGGTAGGCCACATTACCAAAGGAAAAGAAAAAGAAACTTCAGGCATGGTGCGTTCTTTCGTTGGAAGAGATGAGAAAGGGAGTTTGGCCATCAAGAAACCTCGTAGTGGAAATCAGTTATTTCGTGGCACTCCTAGATACTGTAGCTTGAATACACATTACGGGAAAGAGCAGGCTAGTTATTTCTTTACCTGAGGCTGAAAGATGATCAAGATCGAATTGAACAACCGGCCCACCGTTGTTTTAAATACAAAAAAACTGTCCAAGTTGGAGAAGCAGTAAGCATTCAGGTTAACGATCATCGAGTAACTTTGACCATAAAGCATTCCGTTCACTATTGTCGCATATCAAAATTACTCGGTTGCTTTCGCTTTTAAAGAGAGGTGAAGGTCATAAGCCTTTCAGTATGAAGCCCTTTTCTTTTGCATAACTCGTGAGCACTCAACATCCATCGATACATCACTTACTCTTGCCATGACGTAAAATCATTCTCAGCCAAGCTAACAGATGAAGATGTAAAACTTCTATGATTCGGTAATCTGTTTGAAGAACCCCTCCCCCCTTGCTCTACATGGCCAGCAATTTCAACTATTCAACTAGCAGCGATACTTACTTACTTAGTTTGATACTTGGAGGTCCGTCTCAACGAGTTGTGCGGACCCTAGCACATATCCCATTCGTTCGCAATCGTAATTCATGGTGGTGGTCTTGTTCGAGCATGGTAGTGTTGGGAGTCTCGTATACCGACTTCAGAAGACATCGCTCAAGCGCTCTGTGGGTAGTTCGAAGCATTCTTGACGTAGTTGAAGTATCAACCCACGTCTCTGCAGTATAACAAAGCGCTGGGAGGGCCGTAGAATCAAAGAGATAAGCACGGATTTTCGGGTCCTTCAGTCGGTCGGTGGCTTCTTTGAGAAGGCCGAATGTGGCCTAAGCTGCTCTCCTTCTTCTATCTAGTTCCTCCTTCATGTTGTTTTCCATTTTCATTGATCGCCGAAGGTAAACGAACGAGGTGGTATCTGCAATGGGAGAGCCATCCAATTCAATTTTCTCGCCTTCTCACCGTGGGTTTCTCATGAACTGGGTCTTATTTCGATTTATACGAAGTTTGATCCTTATCCCGCTTCGCTGACCTCGTTGGTTATCATCTCTGCTTCGCTAGTACTTCTTGAGAAGATGACAATGTCGTCGGCAAAACGAAGGTTTGATAGGAATTTTCCATCAATACGTATGCCTTTCTCATCCCAATCGAGTGACTTCATTATCCTCCGCAGTGCGGCACTGAACAGCTTTGGAGATGTTGTGTCGCCCTGTCGAACCCCTTTTCCTATAGGTATGGTAAGAGGTGGATGGAGAAGCTGTATTTTCGTAGTGCAGTTTCAACAGCAGTCGGACAGAATTGTTATGTAGGATGGGTCCACAGCTTGGTCGACGAGCGCTGGTAGGATGGCATTCGTTTCGACACTGTCAAACGCTTTTCCATAGTCGACAAAGGTTAGGACGGCAGGCTGGTGGTATTCCTGATAAACTTTGGTCTCCTTCCTTGAGCATGATAACCGTGCACGACGTCCTCCACTGGTCTGGGATTTTTTCCTTTTGAAGGTAGCCTGTCATATGATTTGCAAGAAGTATATTTAATTGTGGCCTCCGGCTCTAAGCAAATCGGCTGTGATATTATTGGGTCCTGGAGTTGTGCCTCTTTTCATGCTTTCCGTTGCAACTTGAAGCTCCGACGGCAGAATTCCAGGGGGCTTTTCTCCAGCGGGGCTATTAGGATCCGGGACGGGAATTGTGGAACGGAAAAGGTTGGTGTAGAACGTTTCCTCTATTAATTCCATATCATGGCGCGATGCTTTGACGAACCAGTCTTCGTTTATCGAAGCCGGCAGCGGAACATTATCATCACACAAGTCCCAACGGCGTTTTTTCAGACCGTTTCTTTTCTTTTCCGCTTCCAGTATTTGCTTTTGCTGCACCGATGTAGACCTTGCTGCAAAGCTTTTCTGCAGCTGGCATTTATTACTATGCAACGTTAAACGTGCTGCAATAGGATCAAGGTCCAGCTTCCTTCTCTTTTTGAGCAACTCCTTGGTAGTAATGTAGATGCGATCTGATCTTCTTGCTTGAAGAACTGAGGCGATTCGACGCAGCTTTTCAGCCTTTCCACAGCAGCTCGTACTCTTTGGTCGGGTCTTCTTTAATCTGCCAGTCACATTTGGATAGGACTTCGTTTAGAATGTTCTGGTCGTATACAACTAGGCTTTTCCTCTTGGCCTATGAAGAGCTCTTTTCCAGCTTTCGTCTGAGTTGAGTCTTCGCAAGAAGGCGGTGATCGGAACCAGTACAGAATTGCGGGACTACCTATGTGTCAAGTAGGTACTATCTTTTGTTTTTCAGAATGTGGTCGATTTCCGCATGAGTCATGCCGTAAGTGCCGTTAGGAGACTCCCATGCCCAGCGGTGGCTTTCCTTCTTCTGGGAAAATAAGTTTTCATGGAAGAGACGTGCTGCGGGCAGGAGCCCTGTGAGACGGTTACCATTCTCATTTCCTTCTCCTAATCCAAAATTCGCGATCCTGTATTCACTCTCGTTGGCCTTTCCTCTTCTAGCGTTGAAGTCTCCAGCAACAAATTTATGATA
Organism: Angiostrongylus costaricensis; assembly: GCA_900624975.1. Classification (NCBI taxonomy): domain Eukaryota; kingdom Metazoa; phylum Nematoda; class Chromadorea; order Rhabditida; family Metastrongylidae; genus Angiostrongylus; species Angiostrongylus costaricensis. Next base: position 107,126 of record UYYA01004188.1, on the reverse strand, counting down.
TGCTTTATCATTGCGGATAACTTCCTCCAACTGATAATAGAACGCATTTAATTCGTACTCATCAGCTACATCGGTCGGTGAGTAGCAGTTGATAACAGTGATCTTCTTATGATGCGACAGTTGAAGACGGAGGACGGCTATGCGAGGGAAAAGGATCACGTAGGAGTCGACGAGATGGACAATGGGCGGGTGGACGACAAAGCCTACGCCACCGACATTTCGTGACGGGACCTTTTCCCCACGGAACACAAGAGTCCCGTTGTTTAGTTGGCGTATGTCGGTCTTCTTGATTTTTGCTTTTTGCAATGCGATCACATGAAATTTAATGCGATCTGCGGCTACAAGAAGGGCGTGAAGATCGACGTCTGTGGAGAGTGGTCCGGCGTTATATGTGCATAGTAAGAAACAATCTCCATGGCGTGTTGTGCGTGTGTTCGTCAGATCCGGTTTCAATGACGTCCTGCGTAACCCGAGATTTTCTGGTCTCTCACCGGTTATCTCACCGCCTGAAGACAGATGGGAGCACCCAGTGTGCGGGGTACTGAGGCTGGCCTATTGCTAGTCGTGCAACTTAGTCCTCCCTGAAGTCCTGACGTAACCTTGCAAGGGCGTATCCAGGTCTTCACCACGATGTGGATCAGAGGAAAGTGTGCTTTCGACGACGAATCCTTCGCTCGGTCTTCCTACTGGTTGATTCGGAGAGCTGTTAAAACTGAAATCAGAAACGAAAGTAGTAATGAAAAAGTAACCGACCGCTCAAGGACGATGTAGAAGCCGAAAGCCCACTAGCAACGATGAGATGGTTATATATTAAAGAGTAAAAAGCAAGTTCAATCGTCGGAGTTTATGAGGTTACGATGTATGTAAAAAGGCAATGTGTAAAAAAATGACATAGGGGAAGTATTTATCTGAAAATGAAAGAACTCAAACACGAAAAAGTGCAACTATGATGAAACTGCTGCGACGACATGAGAGACCAGGAACATTGCACGGTCCTTCAGAGCAAGTGAAACAGAATTAAATCAAGAAACCAAGCATGTTCCTCTAATCTGATGATAATCATTTCAACCGTCCTACAAAGAAACAGTGAAGAAAACAAGGAATGTTTCTATTTTTACTTAAAACGAACGAATTTTTAAAAATATGCTACGGACAGGGTCGTGTTGACGACCTTTGGTGCTGGCTCCACACGGTCATCGAATTACGCACCGTTCTACCATGGTGGCATCTCACCAACGAAAGGGAGATAATGGTCGCCAAAGAGAATTGCTCGCCGCAAGTTTTGCTTGAGGTTCTGTATCGGATCGATCCAAATTTCACCAAATTGGTTCCAGTGTTCTTCAAGCAAACAGCTCTTCAGACGTGTCCAACCGAATTCTTCAAAATCCGTCAGTATCTAGAAACACTCAAGTACGAGGACCGACCAGATTACCACGGACTTTTTAGTGAGGTTAGTCATTCCCAGAAAATACATTGTCGGTAGTTCATACATAAACATGGTGAGATCAGTAACCGTATTGTAGTGCGCGGCAGGCCTTAAACGGGTGAACGGCTCTTTCCTCGATCCTTATGAATGGGAAGGACCCGAGGAAGATGTCTGTACTGCATTATCAATCTCAGAGAGTTGCAAGAATGGGAAACCGCTCAGTAGTAAGTGACAGTCTTTCGAGGGTGATTTATTGCTAAGAATCTTCCAAAGAACCGAACACTGATGGTTGGAATTTTTCAGAAGCGAAGCTCGCTATCAAGATTTATCCATTTGCATCAGCAGCTGCTTTCAAACAGAATATACTTAAGTTATAATTTCAATACCAAACAATGTGCCTTACGAAATAAACCTGAGAGCATGAGCTAAAGGAAACTCAATTCACTTAACTCTAGAAGAAAAAAGCTTTAGAAAATGTTAACAATCACACTGATCAAAAGTAGCACTGTAATTCTAGACAGCTGCGTAGAAAAACAGTGTAAACAACAAAACATAACAGAACGAAACAAAACACGTTACGACAAGTTCGAGTTCGATTCAAGAGAACAACAGTTGTAAAATTTTAACAACATGACAGCATTCCTAGTGTGAGGACAAGAAAAAAAAAGTGACAACAAAAAGAAAAATAGGTAGTGTAGAAGAAGAAGTAGAAAATTTGAAACTAGCGACAAGTACTTAACAACAATTTGGATCATCCTCGCATGCGTGTTATTCCTCGTAAACATTAGTCACTACAGTTTTCTTGTATCGACAAGAGTGCTATTAAAGCATCCATACTCAGCATATGGATTACCCATCGTCGTTGAAGTAGATGGAATACGGTTTAATTCTGTTCTTCTATTGCTTCTTCGCCGATTGAATCGACCTCTATGAGACAACACTTCAGTGTTACGACTGTTCCAAGAAAAATTATCTGACCAATTATGATTATGACGTACCTTTCGATGCGGTTAGCAACTGAGTGCCAGTTCCACGATTTTCCACCGATGCCACCTCTTTTGATTTCTGACCTTCCACCTAAAAAGAACGTTAACGTTTAAAAAATCAAATTTTCAGCATCAATACAATATTGCGTCCAGTTTAAAAAAAGAAATAAATAAAAAAAGAGAGGTCTTACTCATAATATACCAAAATGAATATTTCACCTTAACCGTCTAAAGCATGAATGGTGGAAAGATCGACGAAGTGCTTTCATCTTATTTCAGTCCTTTCCACCCATTTTTTGCCTTCCATTTGGAGTTTTCGGAAATTGCAATGTCCAAAATTCTAATAACCTTTGTGATGCAAGAATACCAAAAAAATTTCATGAGAAGTAAGGAATTCTCGATCACTGCCTTATAATTACCATCAAATTATTTCAGCTAGCAGAATAATGGGAATTCTTTCCTCCACAACCATTAGGTTCCCAGGCCGAATCCGATGAACATTTTTCCTTTGCGATCTTCGTTTATGGAAGTGATGTTTCCCATGGCGATATGTGTAAGTTTGAGGCGCGCAACTAAGATGTCGAAAGCTATTTACGGGTATATTCGGAATTTTGAGATAAAGTGGCTTTCTTTCTGATAATATGGGCTCAAATAACCGAACAATCGATAATCGAAAATTTTTGAGGTAGAAGAAAGCAGCAGAATATCAGCTAGAATTTGAACTTGTCCAGTTAATCACTTTAGACGAATGGGAGAGCGTTACTGGGTAATTAAAAACCTCAATACTTTCCTGCAGCCTGACAACGAAACGTCCAAACAAAACTAAGCAATATTACCATCACCAATCCTCTTCTTGTTCTAAGATCTCTCCGAAAAGTGCTGTTCTAGGGATCGGTGGTCTTCTCATTGTACTCTTGATATATCGGTGACCCAGATACCAACGGCTTTTATACAGATGGTCACGCTAGGATATATTAGGTAGACCACTTTCTGTCCACATAAAAGAACATCTATACAGGGAACTTAAAATTCTATTCGAGACGACTGTCAGGATCCTGTCGTAGGGATCAAGAACGTCAACCTGCAAAACTCTTGAAGCGTTTTGGATAAATTTTAAAACCCCAAAGATTAACCTGAGAGATGAACGCCTCATTATCACACTTGACATGGCTTTCATATCGGTTACTTGATCGGGGTGAGTTTCACTCGTCATCCCACGTGAGCAATACACGGGTGGTCCGACAGCTAACAACACAGTGAGAATTACAACCACAACGTTGCTGAGATATTTGCAAAACTCTGGACCGCAGGTGTCTATGGTGGGGAACGAACGCGCTATTATCCTTTCCGGGGAGTAACGCGTTCACCACCACACCATGCGGGTCTTTTGTTTCGCACGTCTCTCAGCTATTTCTATCGATCTTTTTCCCACAGCAAACGTTAAACATTGTGATTTCAACTACAGTCGCAGCTTAACTGGGTTCTATGCCGATTTGCGCTCCCCAGATCAACCCCGCTAACGGGTGATTGCTGTGAGAAAAAGATCGATAGAAATAGCTGAGAGACGTGCGAAACAAAGGACCCGTATGGTGTGGTGGTGAACGCGCTACTCCCCGGAAAGGACAATAGCGCGTTCGTTCCCCACCATAGACACCTGCGGTCCAGAGTTTTGCAAATATCTCAGCAACGTTGTGGTTGTATTTCGCTTAGTAACCTGCCATGAAAATTATAGAAGGCAGAAAACAAAACGTTAAACACAGTGAGAATTGTTTCAAATCTCCTCTCTCACTTGGATGATGCGGTTAAATCCTGGTATCCTGGTTTCGAATGCGGATTCCATAACGCTGAGTAATCCTTCATCCAACTACGTAGAGAACCTTCGCATAAACTAAGGCAAGAACGTGGAGTCGAGAAGGTGGACAGAGTTGGGTGTTTTTTGTTATCCTCTCCACGCGAGTGTTTCCCTGTGCTCAACACTCGAGCCAAGTCGTTCATCATGTTGATCTTCCGATCTTGATAGACATAGCTGGAGTGTTCGGAAATATTCTCACCGCTGACAGTGAATGGGGCATACGAAATCAAACCGTTCTTCACAAACATCGTTTGTGAGATTTAATCGAAGACCAATCTTTCCACAAGTGTTACCAAAGTCGGTTAGCATTCGTTCAACCTGGCTAATTTGGCATGATCAGCATGATGACCTCTATAAAAGACTCAGATGCAAGTGGGCGTGGATTGTCGATATAGATAACAACCCTTGTTCTTCGAGATTTAGGCAGCCTAGAATGGGACTGAGATCTTAGCAGCCTCTCCGTATTCGTCCTACCTTACGGTGCCGCATCAGGAGGCTTTTCAGGTTGGGGAATGAGGCTCACAAATTTTACTGTGTTTAGCTTCTTTATACTAACGTATAGCTTCCTGAGCTCTCAACGTGGGGTTGGGTACACTCACGGATAGCTCGCCGGTCTCTTCCAGAGTAGACGAGGACCTTATTTGTTACAAGTGCTCCTAACCACCTCCCATATACTTCCCTACCACTTGATTTCAAGCTTTTGGCCGAATTGACTCGTAGAATACGATCTGCATAGACGAGAACACACCTAACACTGCGTGCATGAATATGTTCTTGCTAACACAGAGGCATGTGTCAAATACACGCAGCAGAGACAGGGAGTTCATCTCCTGGATCCCCCTGCGATTCATGAAGGAGTGCGGTCACTTTTAGTCCGCGACTAACCGTCTATCCTCCACTTGGGGGCACGCCACGTTGCCTCGCGATTAACCGGGAGGTATTCCTGGGTGTCCAACTGCGATGTACAGCGAGGAGATTTATCCCCCAGCCGGGTCTCCCAAACCGAGAAGGGGTCCGGAGTTTCCATCAAGAAGCCCAGCTAACAGTGAGCCAATACGAGGGTCCATTACGGTTCTTGCGCGAAACTAGTCGCATGGTGACAAATCTCCCTATGATCAACAAGGGCGGCGACTGCCTGTGGTGGTGACGATCTGGGTCAGTCAGACTTTGGTTAGGCCGCTGACCTCGGGACTCCAGCGAAACAAAAAAGCTAAACCAACAAAACTCCGAAAAATGGAACCAGTGAGAACGGGCCGTCCAAGCATCCAACTATCCATGTATTGAAATTTGCATCTTTTCGTGGAGGTTATGGAAGCATTCGGGTGAATAGCAGATGTAGCAATTTGACCCTTGTAGGCTCCTAACGAGACCGAACAGCTAAAATGTTAGTTATCGTGGAATAGATATTGCAATAGCAATCTTGTATCTGCTCGTTAATGAAACAAATGCTGTAACAACGTAATGCCGATGAACATCCTCTTACAGAAATCTCCACAAATGCAGGCTGGTTGAACATATTTCCACTTCATTATTGCTAGTCCACTGTAGTAAGGGGCGCGCGTAGCGCGACTGTCAGGGCGCCCTGCAACACACATGGAATCGACCCCCCGCTCAAGGCTCCCCAAGCCTTCTATCCCTCTGGAGTCCGCAAATTGGAACCAGACTTGTCTGGGAGGACAACAATGGCTCGATACATCAGTAGGCCACCGCTAGTCATTCTGAAGGCCAGATTTGCATTCAGTCACCTCCAACGATGTTTAATGAAGTCGAATATATGGCGCATAACTCAGGGACTGATCAACGCAAAGCTTTATCCTTTTATTTTTCTAATGCTCCACCGTAGTTCTGCCGATGTGAAATAGAATTTTTACCTGCAAATTGATTCCGACTTACATAATTACGAAACAACGTTGCTTTTGCTGGAACAGATACGCTTGCATCCATTATTTGTAGAGGGATACCTTCGCAGTACGAAAACAGGAAAGAGGAGAGGAGCAAAATTTCAATCTGATGAATTACACTTGCCAAAGTGCTATCGAAAGGTTACGTTCAAGACATTAAGGCTTTAGCTGTGATGCCGCCGCTTTCATACTTACGACATCGGGAACATACCTTTCCCCTTTTGGATGGTTGAAACACAAAACCGAACATTGTGTTTTTGTCCCTGTCTTCCAGGAGTTTCTAAAAACGCGTTTAGTTTGGTTCTTTTCTCCTTCAGTAGGAAGAAAAGAAAAAAAAGGGAAAGCGAAGATAAACCTGAGCAAGGTATGCTTTTCATTTTTCGGGCTTTGTACTCTTTTTCCTTTTCATCGTCGCTGAATTTTGCATCATCGTCCAATGAACCCTCATCGTCAGATGCTAACTCTCTGAATTGGAAATTAACAGAAATGTGGTAGTACCGATAGCATACAGTGATATGTCCGACTAGTTAATGAGATAGAGGACATTCAATTGATCCCAACATCAAGTAATGAAAAATGCCAAAAGATTTAAACGGCAGAAACACAGGATCACAAAGAAAAACCGAATTTTCATGTTCCTAGCATTCAAGATAAACTTTCGGCAAATATTCAACCTCGGTAGAAATAATCAACACCTTCTTGGATTTTTAAGCTTCCATCAGGTTGTTATATAAGTTTTATTCGGCTAACGTTTCAAAGAGTTTCGGTTCCTTTTTTTTGGAAAACGAAGACGTTGAAAGGGTAACCAAATCGAACTTATACAACAAGCTCATGTAAGCTTAACAATCCAATAAGGTATTAAAATAACTATTTAAAGTGAACCCTTGAAGGCACTATGTTCTAAACAAAACACTGCTTTTTCACTAACTCAACGACGACCCTTATACAAAGTTCTTATGGAACGTCAAAATAGACATCTGAAGAAACTCATTAAACAAGTTAAGCTTTAAGTAAAATATTACTTTTCCTGGGTCTCGATGACTGTCTTCGTGTATTTCTCGACATTTGGTGCGTAGTACACTTGCATTCCGACATTCACCTTAGAAGCCTTAAATAGTGCCAATAAAAGGATAAAGGATAAAGCTCTCGGCGTTGATCAATCCCTGAGGGATGCACCATGCAATCGACTTCATTAGGTATCTTTGGAGGTTACTGAATACATATCTGGCCTTTATAATGACTCGCAGTGGCCTACCGATGTATCGAGCCAGTGTTGCTATCCTCCTAGACAAGTCTGGCACCAATTTGCCGACCACGGAGGGATGGAAGGCTTGATGAGCCTTAGGCGCTAAGATCGATCCCAGGTGTGCGTCGCAGTGACGTCTCCAACCACTGCGCCACACGCGCCCCTAATAGTGCCAACAACATACATAAACGTGTTATGCCTTCTTAAGCTAAAATAGCCTACCTCTTCTTTTGTATTGAATCGTATAGAATACAGTGGATTCTTCACGGGGCCAAAAAGGTCGAATACAACTCCAACAGAATTCCGATCCTACAAATAGGTATATTTTATACACATATATATATATATATACGTATGAATATACATATATGTATGTATAAACAAAGGATAAAGCTGTCGGCGTTGATCAATCCCTTTAGGGACACGCCATGTATTCGACTACATTAGGCATCGTTTGGAGGTGACTAGATGCATAACTGGCTTTTACAATGACTTGCGGTGGTCTAGCGATGTATCGAGCCAGTGCTGCTATCCTCCGAGGCAAGTCTGGTACCAATTTCCAACCTCGGAGTGATAGAAGACTCGGTGAGCCAAGGGCGCGGGGATCGATTCCACGTGTGTTGTAGGGCGCCTCCGACCACTACGCCACACACGCCCTATATATACATATATATTTCATTTTAACTGAATTTGATCTGCTTTCACGTTTACTGTGCGGATCCCAGCACTTCTCATATTCGATTCGTTTCCTCGCAACCATTACTCATGAAGATGGCTTCGGTTGCTGCTTCAGGATTTCTATTTCATCTTCAATGTTGTAGAATACTGGTTCAGCGATTCTCCCTAGAGTGCTGATATAGCCGGACTGAAGAGTCTGCAATTGGATTGCAGAGAGTGATTTTTTCCCAGACAAGTCCGGCACTAATTTTCCGACCCCAAAGGGATGAGAGGCTTTATTGGTCCAGAGCGGAATCGAACTAGCAATCTGCCCATGATGACGGACATCACTACCACTGTGCTATCCGTCCCCTATATATGTATACGTATACATATACATGCATATGCATATACATACATATACATTTACATACATGCACACTTATAAACAAAACATCCAAGACAAAACATGATGATGAAATTACCTCGTCGAATAGCACTGAGTCGAAATCAAGGGCTACTCCATTTTCTGACTGAATAACAACTGAAAAATGATGAAGTAAAGAAAGTGCTGCCGCGAAATGAAGTGCATTTACACCTACAGTTGGCATATAGAGTTCTAACCTATGATAAAAAGATTGGTATAATGAATACCAAGTGCACAACCCTATTACACTAATTACCTAAAGTGTTATAACGGTTCACGCCCTCATCGGGGATGGGAGGTGCTCCTGGGTGTGCCATGTACAGCGGGGGACTCGTCCCCCAGCAGGGTCTTCCAAGCGAGCAAGGAGTCCAGTGTCTCCATTTGGAAGCTCAGCTAAGAGTAAACCAATACCACGATCCAGCACCGCTCTGGCATCAAAGTATTCGCATGGTGCAAATCTCGCTCTAATCCGCAAAGTCGGCGAACGACCGTGGTGGCGAAGACCTGGGGCAAACTTTGGCTAGGCTGACCTCGGGACTCCAGGGAACTGCAATGGATAAGCCAGCAAAACTCCGAAAAAATGGAAACTATGCTGAGGCCAGAACAACCAGTGAAAACGGGCCATCGAATTATCAAAGCATTCAAATTACATTAGCAATAAACAGATAAGGTGTACCTAAACAATCGACGATGTACACTACTCGACCAACTAATTCCAGTGGTACAGTTTCTTCACAGTGAATGGTAAGTGTCTCCAGTGGTGGTAAGCTGTCGTATCTAGAAAAAAATTTGATTCCACTGACATAAAAACGTAAGTTGTCTTCTGATTCGAAAAACGGTGAATTAATAACCAAAAAATGACATGGTACTACTTAAAAACAACTTAAAGAACATACTCGTGATGTAAATCACTTGCATTCAATCGATATTCAGGTTTCAGTTTCTTTTGGGGCAGGATTCCATTCGAATGTTCGCGTTTGAATATGTGATTCCGAGTTTCATAAGTAAACTGTTGCAACCTGAAATTGATCGAATGACCGATTTGTTACTACATAAGCACTCAACTATTACTTTATACTACTAAATGAAACAGGAGCCATGAGTTTAATATAGTCGACTATTCGCCAAATTTCAGGAGATTGGCAATAGTACCAAATATAGGCGAAACGAAGAACTCGTATGCTGTGGTGGTGAACACGTTAGCCCCTGGAGAGGGTAGAAGCAGGTTCGATCCCCGCTGCAGACACTGGCGGTCCGGAGTTTTGCAAATATCTCAGCATCGTTGTAGTTGCACGTCACATAATATCTCGTCATAAAACAAAGAATAGGAAGTAAATTAAAAAAGTCCACATTGGAAATAGCACTGGTGCTCAAAAAATTGATTGGTAAAGAGTTGCTAAAAGATAACATAAGAACGTGGTTTCTCGAGTACTGACAATTTCTTGATCAGTGGAGTATTCGAGCAGCCGGATACTAAAGAGATCCATAGGAGATACTTTGCTCTATCGCCATATGTAATCTTTTTACAGCATGTACACAGTAGCCTTCTAATCTTTTGGCTTCGTAGGTGTTTAGGACAAAAGCTTTTGGAAACCTGAGAACGAATTTAGAAGTTCAGCGGCTCTAAACATAAACAACACGCTGCCAAACATATTTGTGGCTTACCCAATGAAAATCAACTTCAATTGTTTTCGTGTTCGAAAAAAGGGTCTAAGAATCAATTAAGTGGAAGAAATATTTCCCGTACTTGATAGTTGAAGTGGAATGGTCCGTCCTCACTGGTTGTGCGAGCTCCAGCATAATCACTATTTTTCGGGGACTTGCTGGTTAAGCCATTGTGGTTCCCTGAAATTCCATAGTCAGCTGGCCAAAGTCTGCCCCAGGTCTTCACCACCACAGGCAGTCGCAGCCCTTATGGATCAGAGGGAGATTTGCCACCATGCGGCTTTGATGTCAAGACTGGAGGATCCTGGCATTGGTTTGCTCTTAGCTAGGCCTCCTGATGGAAGCGCCGGACTCCTTCTCAGCTTAGGAGACCCGGCCACAGGATGGGATGAATCTCCAGATGTGCATCGCAGTCCGACACCCAGGAACACCTCCCAGCCAAGATGAGACGGTAAGCCGTTGGGAGGATAATATTTCTCATAAGCTCGAAAAAATCAGAGTTTCATCTTAGCAACATAAGAGAGCTTATACGTTTCTGGCAAAGACTTGTATATGTGGATTTAAACTGGATGCGAACATTGTTCTCCTACCATATGCATTGTGCCCGATGCATGTCGGCCGTTATGTATTGAGCAACGCATGCATTGCACTACAGAGATGCTGCTCGAATTTTCGTGATCTTTTGGTTAAAAAAAACGTACTTTTCAAACTCCTTGTCGGAATCCTCATCGCTACCAAGTAATGGCAGTTCGCTATCGCTGAGATCACCTAAGTCACTTCCACCGACCGACGAAGCGGACGCAAGAGAAGGCGCTCTTCGATAGTCCAGTGAATAAAAATCGAACTAGAAGTAAACTATACGAAGTAGCGGAAACAACTAACAATGGTAATAGATGGAAATCAAGTTCGATGGTATTTAAAGCTCTAAATTAAGCTCTTGACGCTGGCTAATCCCTGAAGGATGCGACATGCATTCGACTCCATTCGTAGCATCGTTGTAGGTGATTGAATGCATAACTAGCCTTTACAATGACTCGCGTTGGCCTACCGATGTATCGACCCAGTACATCTATCCTCCAAGTTAAGCCTGGTACCAGTTTGCCGAGTTCGGAGGGATGAAAGGCTTGGTGAACTTTCGGAGTGGGGTTCGGTCCCATGTCTATTGCAGGGCGCCTCCAACTACTGCGCCACGCGCCCTCATTGGCATTACTTCATAGAGACTACCTGTACTCCAGACCGCTCTGCCAGAAATGATGTATGGTTACGTAGTTCATGGACGATCTCCGCATCGCCACATGTCTGAACTTCTATTGCTGATTAAAAAAAAACAAATAAATATGTGTAAAATAATAGGACTGCTTCATAGTGACCAGAATATATAAAGGTTAGTGTATATTTTCTTTTTTCATATAAAGACTACCTCTTGTTCTAAAAAGTCACAACAGGATGAGACACGATCAATCAGCTGTTGGATAACTTCCTCTACGGCATCGACCATGTCTAAAGTACCCTTTTACACCAAGACAACGATACAACCAAAATTCTCGATAGGTTAGTTACTTCTGAAAGGTACATATCTAGTTTACCTAGTAATGGAGAAGATCAAGTAATAGAAATTTGTAGGAGAAAGTAGCGGGGCAGACTTTGGCCTGGCTGATCTCGAGACTCCAGGAAACCACAATGACTAAAACAGCAAGATTCCGAAAAATGGAACTTGCACTGGAGCCCACACAACTAGTGAGAATGGGCCATACAAGTATTCAAGTAGCTATGGGAGAGTAGTACCTGAAGCTTTGGAATTCTAGTGAAATTAATGTGACTTAGTAAACATACTTTGTGCCACATAGATTTTCTTTGGAAGCACTACGGTCGCGGTGCGGCTTAGGATTCTTCCCTCTGGCTGCTGTAGGACTCGCGTTCTCCGGAAGCCCTAGGTTGTGTGCAAGGTTGGAACCTGTCTCGCTAGTAATGTTGTCTAGCAATGTAGTTTAGTAATATCATCCTGTTAAAAGATGCAGTCTCTGGCTTTACTTTCTATGATTCGAAAGTTCTATGACCCTGTGATCAAAGCAGTTAGTCGATTTCCATGTCTTCGTGGTTCATCGAGGTGTGTTTACTTACTTCATTGTATTCGAAGTGCCTTATAAACATAATGATGCTGAGATGTTTGCAAAACTCTGGACGGCGGATGTCTGCGGTAGGAAACGAACACGCTGTCACCCTTTCCCTGGGGTTAATGGGTACTCCGCCACACCATGCTAGTCCTTCATTTCGGCTTTCTCTCAACCTAACTTATAAACATTGATTGAACTTAAAAACGGATAGTTTAAACTAGTGAATTCGTTTTTTGGATTGCTCTTTAACATGACCTGAGTTTCATAACTTGTAGCTTTTAGACGTTCTTCATCGATTGCAAATTATGTCGCAGAGTTAAAGACACGGGGACTTCTCCGCTCATCGTATCCGTCAAATCTTGACACTGAATTCGCAACTGAATTAAAGTTAGTTAGTTACTGTCAAAAAGCTTTTAAGGAGAAAGTTAAGATCATGGGATCTTACCCTCTCATCGTTGGGCTGATAGTTTTAGGAAGAGTGTCTTTTGTAATAGTTTATACTCTTGTAGAGCAACCACGAGGTGTTCCTTTATTCTTTGTTGACGTAAAAGCTTACGTTTCGGCGGATTTCTCCTTTTTCAGAACCTGGAAAGGTCAAGTTGGCTGTCAATTTTTTCAAGCTCTGAACAAAGCACAAAGTCCACCGAAATGTCAGCTTTTACGTCAATGAAGAACAACGTAACACTTTATTTGCACAGTAGGAGTATAAAGATTTTTAACCTCTGTAAAGTCTTATGTTTAAGTCCCTTAAGAATATCCAGAGTGTGCTTTAATTTTATTATTTATCCTAGAAGTTTTGCAGTTCCCTACCTCCAGTAGTATACGCCGGGTTCGACCCTTCATCAGAAAGTCTTCACATTGGAAATTTACTAGTTTTTTTAAATTTGCTGAGAAGTCGGCAATTCGGTGTACGTCCTATTGCAATCGTTGGTGGCGCTACGGCTGCAGTTGGTGATCCAAGTGGAAGGTCTACCGGTTGGTGAGCTGTTTTAGATTTACTACTTATTAGGAATCAATTTACTTTGTTTTTATTGTTTTTAAATATAGAAAGAAAAACGGAAGCGAGAGATGTTTTGCTGCGTAATACACAGCTTATAACGGCTCAACTGAAAAGTATTGCTGGAAATGTGTTGGATGATGACCTCATTGTGATTGACAATAACACATGGTTTAAAGAGGTGAGGATTTTCTTCTCTTAACAGTCCTCTTAGTGTTAAAGTGCGCGTGCGGTGCAGTGGTCGGAGACGCCTTGTAACGCACACATGGAATCTATCCTCGCGCCCATGATCCACCAACCTTCCATCCCTCCGGAGTCGGCAAACTGGTACCAGACTGCTATGAGAGGATAGCAGTGCTGGCACGATACATCCGTAGGCCACCACAAGTCATTGTAGAGGTCAGATATGCATTCAGTCTCCCCCACAACGATGCTTAACGAAGTCGAATGCATGGCTCATCCCTCAGGGATTGATCAACGCCGAAAGCTTTATCCTGTTCCATAGTTTTGTTCTTGCTCGTTTGTGTACCTATATCCTGTGGGATGTAATGATAGCTGTTTAGATGTCAGTGGTTGACTATTTGAGAAACTGTAAGCAGTTACGCATAGGAGAAATGCTTCGAGTGGGTGCTGTGAAATCACGATTAGCCGATGAGCGTGGTGGAATATCGTTTACTGAATTCAGTTACCAAACCATGCAAGTATTGGACTGGACGATGTTGTTAAAGAAGTACAACTGCAGGTTTCAGGTTCTATCTGTTTTCGATCCTTAAATTCATTGTCAGACTTCTATGAAGTACTTTAAGATCGGCGGGTCTGATCAGCTAGGCCATTTGGATATTGGAGCGCACTATATAAAAAGGACTTGTGGAGGGATATTTGCAGCAGGTTCAGCTTGTTTTTTGTGCAGAATGGGAACATTATTGTCATTGTACTTTGCTTTTGGTAGTTTACAGTATATGTTTAGGTGTCTGTATGCCACTGGTAACAGATAGAGCCGGGAATAAATTAGGCAAGTCAATTGGTGAAGGACAAGTTTGGCTTAATGCTGATTTGACGTCGCCATTTCACTTCTACCAATTCCTTCGACAGCTACATGATGATGAAGCTGAATTGATGTTTAAATACTATAGGTGGGCTTGTGTAGTGAAGCCTCAGATGCTCCCTGTTTAAACATTGTCTTCTAAACGAAGTTTTCACCCATATTTTTAGCTTGAATCAATGGGAATATGTTTTGGCGAAGATTGAAGAACATCGTTCAAATTTGGGAAAATGGATCGTACAAGATGCTTTAGCCAAGGAATTAACAAAAATAGTACACGGAGAAAAGGGCTTAAATATTGCTGAGCGGTGTTCTCGTGCCCTTTTTCAAGGTGTCTATATTCCTGTAGGAACTTAGTTGTAGTCGTTAATTGTATAAAAGGACTACGTGCCATGTTTCAGGTTCTATATCAGATGTTAAATCCTTCAGTCGAACCGAGCTTCTTGATCTTTTCGGTAACACCATAAAAGTCGTCCGCGATGATGTGAAAACCATGGGCGATCTAGCAGATCGCACGAGAAGTGACAATATCAAAGGTTCTGCACTAATGGTTCAGGGAGCCTTCAAGGTTAATGGAGAGAAGGTACTACCATGTCGTTAATCTGAGAAATTTTGCTACGATGTGTTGCGTAAGATCTTATTCAGACCCTCAACAGCGAGGAACCATTGGTCGTAGAGAGTATTTGCTTACCAGAAGCGTCGGACCTCACACTGATATGTTGGGGTAAACGGAAATTCCATTTAGTGCAGTGGATATAGACGCATATGATTAGGTTGTTGAGATTATGTTTTCTGTTTACTCTTACATGCGTAGTACACGGCTGTTTTTGTTGTTTTCCCATTTTCACTTTTTTGATTTCTTTTTTGATTTTGATACTGTCCAAGTTTAAAACGTAACCAGTCAGTTTGTAGTCGGTGTTCAAGCCGAAGTTCTTCCACGTTCTTCAGGTTTTCCTCAGATTTTTGTTAATTGTTTTCAACTACAATAAAGATTTCTGTACGGCTTTCTAGAGTAAACATTATTCATTGTCGCATTACCATGATATTTAGAGCTGTCTCTAATCCCTTCGATAAAATTGTCTATCGTTCCTGTTGGAGTAGTCTGCTTCATTAGTATAACTGTATTGCTGTATAATATGGGAATGCCTGGTTAATCACTTATTTCTTGTTGTCCATGTTTCTCTAGCATAGTTCGACCTACTGTGCTGGATTTCTGAGTACTCTACTTCAGTGCCTTGTACTTCAGACATATCGCGACTTTCTCCTTGCATCTCTTCCGCTTGATTCAGCTTTATATCAGTAGGCACCACCAGTACAAAACGCGAACAGATTCGGCTTCAATCTCTTCGTTTGGGTCACTGGAAACACTTTGTGAGAGCTAATAGTGTGTAGGGTTGGTAAACTTCTAATGCAAAAGATGGACTAGTGTACCACCCGTACTGTCCAGTTCACAACGAGATCCCAATGTCGCGATTCATCTCACTCTTCATTGCTTGTTTCTCTTTCTTCATCCATCGGTTATGATTATCTAATTCTCTTTATCACTCTTTGACTTTTTTTTTCCTTCTTGCCTATTACAGTTTGAGTTAATATTTTGCAGAAATAAGATGGCAGATCATAAAATTCTGCCTGTATTTGCTTTTGTTGATGATGGAGAACAACTTCAACAACTTCGAGAGTACCTAAACTCTGTTGGTAAAGCTAAATTGGATCTACAAGGTAAGATGTCAGAAAATCTGAATCACTGTGGTAATGATCTAGTCTCAGGGCCTTCGGATGTATCTGATAATTTAATGGATATTTGTGCCCAACTTCCGGTGATGGGGGCTTGTCCACATCCTGTCGAGGTAATGTCAACGTTTTTTTCTTAACCTTTTATTTTTCGCGAGACCGAACAAGTTGCGTCGTAGAAACGGTAGTGGCCGTCACAAAAACAGTGTTGGTTCGACCCGGCACCGGGCTCATCAAACCTTTCATGCCTCCTGACTCGGGAAAGTGGTGCCAAACTTCTCTCGGAACAGCTAAAAGACCGACTTTCTATAAGCCTGGGCATATCTAATCGATACATGTATGTATGTTCTCATGAATGGCCATTTTTGAGCTGAGGAGAGGTCAATATCAGTTGTTGTAGGTGTGATTCGATGGATGACGTCTCGACGACTTAGCCGTATTCAAATCTTGGACGTATTTTATGTAACAATCGCTTTATAATCGTTTTGGATTATCTACAGTATTAGTGAAGAATTAACATGTCAATGAACGCCACTTTGTTTAAAAACTGCTCACCGTTTTGTTAGGTACGGGAAAATCCGTGTGTTGTTCACGTGGGTTCGCGAGGGAGACCCATCCAGATCCAGATCAAGAATTCAGTTTGAAAAATGGCGCCGGGTCATGTGTGATAGTGTGGGACCTGTCTTTCCAGTTCATCTATAGACTATAGAAATTTATCCAAAACGCCTCAAGAGTCCTATGCAAGAGTCATGGCAGTCACTTCAAAATCATCACGATTGTGCTTTTCTGCCCTGTGTGTACATAAAGGAGTACTTTGTCAAGTTTTAAGTTTACCATACAGATGTTCTTTTGTGCGAACATAAAGTGGCGTACTCGTTCCCACGGTGTGTTCTGAACAACACATGGGTGCTCCCTCATCTAACAAAAGTAGTTTTTAAACAAAGTGGCGTTCATTTATTTATTAGATGGTCATAAGTACTATAGATAGTTCACCGAAATATATGAGTAGCGTTACACAGAATACATCCTGGCTTTGAAGAAGGCGACATTGCTCAAAGGAAATTCATGAGTACATATACAAATGTCTGGGAACAGACCACCCACTGCTATCGAAGTGGGAACGTTGTTTTCCGGCTACGTCTGGACTACTGAGAAATTCGAGTCGACCAGAATTCAATGATATTCATAAAGCAGCAACTGAAGCCACATGCGAAGAGCTCGGAGACTTTAGTGGATAATGCTTACGGGGAAACGAATCGTATGCAAGAAATGCTGGGATCCACGTGGTATATGTGAAGATGGGTAAAAAGTGATAAAACTCTCGACGTTGATCAATCCTAGCGGGATGCGCCATGCATTCGACTTCATTAAGCATCGTTTGAAGGTGATTGGATGCATATCTGGCCTTTACAGTGACTAGCGGTGGCCTACTGATGTATCGGGCCAGCGCTGCTATCCTCCCAGGCAGGTCTGATACCAATTTGACTACCTCGGAGGAATGGAAGGCTTGGTGAACCTTGAGCACGGGGATCGATCCCGTGTGTGTTGCAGGGCACCCCGACCGCTGCACTACACGCTCCCATGAAGATGAGTGGTTTAATAAAAATAACCTCGACTTCAGTGAGAGATATCCCATGTTAAGCTTTATTGGTCAAATTGAAAGGAGTTACTATCTACATATTTTTGCCGACGAGATGCACATCTATTTAATTTTGTCTATTTATTTATTTGCTTGTTTATTTATTTACTATTGCTCTAAAATCCAAAGCTTTTGACCCATGCAACTTATTCAAGGATAAAAACTTCCTGCAGACTATTAGGTAATGAAATACAACCACAACGTTGCTGAGATATTTGCAAAACTCTGAACCGCAGGTGTCTATGGTGGAGAACGAACGCACTATTGTCCTTTACGGGGAGTAACGCGTTCACCACCACACCATGCGGGTCCTTTGTTTCGCCTGTATAGTAGGCAGAAAATAAAAAAGGTATAACAGTGTGATTTCAACTACAGCCGCAGCTTGACTGGGTTCTATGCCGATTTGAGCGCCCCAGATCAATCCCGCTGACGGGTGATTGCTGTGGCAAAGATCGATAGTAATAGCTAAGAGACAGGCGAAACAAAGGATCCGCATGGTGTGGTGGTGAACGCTTTACTCCCCGGAAAGGACAATAGTGCGTTCGTTCCCCACCATAGACACCTGCGGTCCAGAGTTTTGCAAATATCTCAGCAACGTTATGGTTGTATTTCGCTTAGTACCCTGCCGCGAAATTATAGTAGGCAGAAAATAAAAAGGTATAATATTAGGTAATGGTTTCTTCGACATGTAGTTGCCAGTTTTCTCTATGGTGTGGCAAGTATTTGTAACACCATCAGTTCGCCAAGCAATGTGGGTTTTCTTGTAGCTATTCCTCAGGTTTTACAATATGGATTATGCTATATAAGGTCAGACATATACGTGCAACAAAATTGCTTTTTCTCAATTGTTCAGTGGTGCATTCCGTCAGACATATACGCGCAACAAAATTGCTTTTTCTCAATTGTTCAGTGGTGCATTCCTTTCCTTTCCTTGGTGCATTTTGCCTATTTTCGCGCGATGCTTCTGTACTTTAACGATTTTGCCTGACCCAGTGTGTTTCTTCGAACTACTCCCTCCACCAAGTATATCTTTATATTTTGCTTTTGTTACAATCTTGTCTGAAATCATTTCTTTGTTTGGTCTTTTATCAAGCTTTCACAAAACGTCGGTTGTTGTACAGAATCCTGTTTCACATCCTAGTAAACTCACTATTTTTACTAGGTAAAAGAATCAGAGAACATATATCATATTGGCAGCCTCATTGCTACTCATCCATTTTTTGTTTTGCTTGATTTTCGTATCTTCATACTGTTGATGCTTACGCATTTTTCTGCAAGGTTGCGCAATGTTTTGCGTGAGTATACTTCACTGTATGCCTCCAACTGGTAGTCATCCAGGGTAGGTAGTCATCTCCGAGCTTCTCCACCTGCAAAACTGTTGTCAGCATCACTAGAATTGTCAAACCTACGCAGTGACGCGTGCTCGTTAATTCATTCACGGTTTTGTGATCTTTACATGTCGCATCGATGGTTGAGAGTAATTTATTGTTTCATATTTGGGCGAGAATATCTTAGCTGATCCACTCACTGGTTTTACCAAGGAAATAGTTTCGGGTTTCTGGGTGTAGAACTGTATTTAAGACAGGGTTACACTTTTTATTGGGTCTCCTAAGCTGAGAAAGAGTCTGATTTCTCCTACCGAAAGTTCAGCTATGAATGAAATAAACTACGGACCAGCGCCGCATGCTTAACGTTCTTTCGTCTCGCCAGAGTAAAGTGGTAGCTTACTAAATTTGTGATGTCAGTTTTGTCCTTTATGTGACTCTGGCTCGCGACGAGGACAGATAGAGATAACTTTGTTACTGGTCGAATCGCTTGATGATTAACGGATGTACAAATTATGTGAGTGGTTTGGGCTCATCTTTACGTCATTCACTGAGATGAAAACCGGTAGAGTGTGTTGATTGAAAAGTTTAATGCTTAACGTGCAATTTTTGCTACTCTGCTCTTATAGAATTTTGTTTTCTTTAGTCATGAAATCATTCTTTTCGCTTTCTTTTGTCAATACCTGTGTTTCGAACAGCAATGCGTTCGAATAAACAAAATTTCGTGTACTTGACCGTTATAGTATATCCGAATGCACCTTCAGTGTAACTGGTTATCACGATATGAATAAAAATTTTAAGAAACGTTTATTTTATTAGTAGTTTCAAGGCTTGAATTCGAGACGAAACTAGAATTGAGGTAGCACTTAAAAATTCAAGCCTGTATCTTCGTATACTCTGTGAAGAAATCAGCAATGTTGAAAAACTTACCTTGTCATGAATCTGTTAACAGTTCGTGGTTAGAATGCAGTTCATGTCAAAAACGCCTCTTTTTGAGTTACATAGATCTAAATTGGTGTAAAAAGAAAGTTTCACCATAAAAATATTTGGCTAGACGTGCACTTAAGAATGCTAAGTATTACGAGCAAGCAGAAGGTGGTGAAACTTTATTTGTGGACGGAAAATGAGGACTCGAATCAACAAAACTTTATTTTTCCTATTAAGCTTAGTAAAATCGTCCATGTCTTATTTTAATGAGTTGATCCTTAACTAGTTTTTTAAGGTAGATTATATTCTGAACTCTGTTTGCTCGCTCATGGTAATGGTTCCTGCTGAACGTGCTTTCGAGGTTGTAAAGGCCTTCTGTGATGCAATTACTCCTGCTCATTTTAAAGGAAACGGATGGAATAGCAACGTAAGCCTATTCTGTACAACCACTCGGTATATTTATCTCTTTTACCTCGTTTTTCTTTTTTAAAACACTCGTTTTTAGGCGGGTTATGCCGTTCATGTTCTATCTAACTTGTTTCGTGGATTTACTGCTCATCCAAAGATTCAAGTGAGCGTTAACACGTTGAGTTTAAGATCGTTTCGTTATTGTAATATAGTAGCAAATAATGTTTCTGCAAATTATTTGGCTATTAGTAGGCCAGTCTCACAGAAAATCAGTCAAACCCTAGCAGACTAGCATTCCAGTTCTGTTTCTCTAGTTCAGCATGTTTCTAGCCTGACCTAAGAAGGTAGCAATGCCTATGGATTAGCAAACTATTACCAGTGATAGTCTCAATGCTTATAGATTAGGGAGATGTTCAACAGTTTGTATGTGTTTTCTTTCTGACAAATGTTCTTTTATCTGAGCTACTGGATTTAGGTTTCGAAGTTGTTTGTAGCTTCGATACCTTTGAACATGGAAGTTGGATCCTTTGATGAACGTTGGAATCAGTCATTACGGAACATATTCTTATCTCGCCACGGTTGCGGGCAAATAATTAAAGAGATGTAGTTGCGTTATAATAAACTGGAAGATCATCTCTAAAAGTCTTACAACGTTAAGTGGCAATGTGCTGCCTGAATAATGCGTATTGTTCTGTTCTTATCTAAGCCTGCTATTAGGAAATGTTATATCGCTCGCTGGTTGCGATGTGCTCTGAGGCGCACATGATTGGTGAATTGGACTGTTCAACGGAAACATTGCAAAAACAATTCAAACAGTGGGGGACAGCAGTAGATGGGCAGCGTGACATCCTTCGCCTCGTCCATGTTGGTTTGCTTGAAGATCAGAAGGCAGACCAAGCTGCAAAGGTATTCTTCATGTGGCTCGATTACGCGTCGATCTTCGAAGCTGTATGGATTTCAGGTTATGATCATGTTGCTGGGAACGTATACTGAAGAGGATGCGGCGTTAGCTCGTGAGGATGCCATCGAATGTGTCCGAACGGCTGTTGTTGATGCAAAGTCGTTTTCATTTGACCACCTGCAACGCCTTTGTGCTGTGAAAGCATTACAAAAGGTAGTGTAGATCATTCCACAGTTAACACTTCAGATTACATTACTTTTTAGTTTAGAAGCTAACTGACTTCCCACAGTTTCGAGCATAGTTGACTAGTTCAATAATTCTATAAAATATTACGGATTTCTAAACAGCAGTCTATCCTTTAAAAATTACTAAATTGAATGCGATTTGTCAACGTTATATCGACGAGAAACTCTTCTGTTTATCTTAATGCGTTTGATTTTTGTGATTTGTTTCACGAGACAGTTTTTATTAATACTTTTTTAACTTAATCCATAGACCGACTTTCTATTAACCTCGCATTGATCAAGTGATTTTGTTTGTATTTTTGTTGAGCAAACGCGAGGTGTTATTATTCTTTGTTCACGATTAAGCTGACGTTTCGGCGGATTTCGCCTTCCTCAGAGCCGCTTTCTATGAGTCTTCCACTGAGTATGTCGCGTGAAGACCGACCGCACAGAATTCACATGGAAGCGTAATGTCCATAGATTCCGTAATGTTAATCCATAGATTTTCTGTCCTGATTTTCCAAGTGTGGTCGGAAATAAGCTACGTTGAAAACTTTATATTTTACAAGGGGAAAAAGACATGTCTTCTGGGCAAGTTTCGCAAGCTTACCAGGAGATACTGATGTTTATAAAGAGAATATTATATTGGTTGGTGAGACTACCACACACGTGTTAATTTGTTTGTTGTGTGTACACAAGTACGCAAGTCCTGCGAGGATTGTTTGGGTTTCATATTGGTTGAACGATTTCTGAGTGTATCAAATATGCGATCAAGTATGAGTTCTTGACTACGCAACATTTTCAGTCCGATCCCCTTATGTATTCGGCATTGGAGTTATTTATCTCTGGGACGTTGAAGGACTACCTCTCATTTGTCAAAGCTCATCCAGAGTTTGTGGGTGAGAAGCTCAAAGTCAGTGTCACAGTGCAGGTGGTTTCGTGATTTTTTTTTCTTAATTCCACCTTCTGATGCGTACAATTTTTAGGTGGACGAAGCAGTTTTGTTGAAGAAAATTCGCCTTCTTACGTTAATGAGCATTGCTGAAAACAACAACGTGAGTGTCTTCACGTTTTATTTTCTTTTTGCCTGTAACTGTTTTGATTTAGGTTATCCTTCTTGATAAACTTGCTGAGGAATTAGATCTTCCATCAGATGATCAGCTAGAGGATTTTCTTATTGATGCCATTCAAGTGAACGCTATTTCAGTGAGGATCTGTTCTTTTTTTTAATTGTTAGTTGAAAATTACACTTAATATCGTTCCTGTTGCAGGGGAAACTTAACGAGATGACGCGGACATTAGTTGTTAGTTCGTTCCAACATCGACGCTTTGGACGCGAACAATGGCAAACGTTACAGGTTTGCTGGAGTTTGTTAGGAATACATCGTTTATCTTGACGAGGGTAACTCTACTTTGGTGACTTACGTGCATATTATCCATGCCACTATTCACACCTTACCTTATAAAGTTGTATGCACTCAAATTCTAATAGGTTTTTTTTAGAAACGGCTCCAAACACTTGTGAGCAATCTGAAGCAGTCTTACGCAAATATTCACAGCATAAATCAACACATTGATAGCCTTGCCTAAGTATTTGAACATTCCATGTTCAGTTGTTATCGCTACTTCGTCTATTATGGAGTAGTGACTCTACAAATTTTGTCGTTTCAACCATTCGAGAACTACATTGTCACTAATTAGGGAGATTTTTTACTTCAGTCTGTTTACTGTTGAAGTGTTGTTAAAGATTTTTTTACGTGCATTAGCGAACACGACATCATCGGCAGGAAAGTCGGCTCGTGCAAACGCAAACTCACAGCGAATGGTGAAGTTGACATCGGATGAACGACATCTGAAATAAAAGAGGATAAAGCTCTCGGCGTTGATTAATCCCTAAGGGATGCGCCATGCATTCGATCGATTTTATTAAGTATCGCTAGAGGTGATTGAATGCATATCTGGCCTTTACAATGACTCGCAGTGGCTTGCCGATGTATCGAGCCATTACTGCTATCCTCCTAGACAAGTCTGGTACCAATTTACCGACCCCGGAGAGATGGAAGGCTTGGTGGGCCATGGGTGCGGGGATCGACTCCACGAGTGTGTCACAATGGCGCCTCCAACCACTGCGCCACACGCACCCATTTGGAATAAATTTCTTTCAATCTCCAGAAGCAGTGGCGCACAATAGGAGTAGCCATATACAATAATTCGAAAAGATGAACGCGCTTCCTAGATGTGTTTTATTTGTTGAGTGTCTAATTAAAACGCATTTGTTATTTGATTAAGGCTGTTGTTCCACAAGTGAGATCTGGTGCGGTTCAAAATCACCTTCAAATTATTCGCGAGTTTTGGGGATGGTGTTGCAATCTGTTTCATATATAATTCATATATCTTAAGAAGTTCGGTTGTTGTCTAATATTAAGGTATACTAAGGTAAACATGGTATTTTATTAGGTGGCATTATCTATGACATTGTACGTATGTAGCTGTGATGATAAGTTTTAATGAGATTTGATCGAGAAATACTCACTTTCCGTTCCTCCACATGTAGAAGTCGCTTCCCCTCTTTTCAATCTTGTACGTGAAGTGTGCGAAACAACTTCTACAAAAAGAGATACTTATGATCCTCATACGGAATTTACTACTTGAAAATCCACTAGTAACTGTAGTAACGATTATCTGCATTATCATACTAGATGCAACAAAGTTGTAGTTCTTTGCCACGCTTTTTTTCTGTCGCAAAAGGCCGTATTATCTGCAGTGATTGTTTCCTGCTCAATCACCTATGATTCTGCGGATGCCGTTTGATGAGGTACACCGTGTCTGCACCTGGACATAAAACGTTGCAGTAGGTACGTGGCTTAGCGTCTACCACTTCCTGAAACCAACCATTCATTAAGGGGTAAGCATAAGATTTCGTTTGTTGTGCTTTGTACATATTTGGTCAGTTAAAACGTTCTTGATCACCTGGTCACCTAAGCATACGGATCTCTGACCTTCCTACGAATTCTAGTCGCAAAGCAGCAGAGCTCTTTCTAACTATAATGGGTTTTCGAGTATTTAGTGAAGAATTAGGAATCCAGTAGTACGGCTGCTTCGGAATGCTAGAGAACGATGAATTCAGGCACTATTCAACGTGTTAGTGGAAGCACGAAATTCTCTCAGGACTGAGGTTGGGAAACTTACATGCGAACTCGCCTACCGTTATAGATGATAGTTCTAAAGCAATATGATTATAGAAAATGCTGTTTCTAGCACGACATGATTTGGCGGGCCATCTAAATGTCTAAGCTAGAACTATACTCATAATTTCGTTAATCGGTAGTGTTTATTTAACATGACATGGTCTGGTTCTGAAAGACCATTGACGTTCGTAATTGCCACTAGGAAGTCGTTAATCAATAAGGGAAAGGAATGTCCGGTTAATGAAGCCAAAATTGGCATGTTCTTTGAATGCAATCGTTGTCGATAACGTAGTCCTTATAGAATACACAGTGTTCCCAACCGATACAGAAGAAGTGCGCATTACCTCAAAACAAGGTTCGAGGGGTGCTGTCCTCAATTTCTCATCGTTTTCCGTCTCATGCAATGATATACGACATGGTGATGCGACTTTTCGTTCTTTTTCGTCCTTCGAAGTACAGGACATTTCACGCCATTCTGAAACACCCAATTGGACGATATATTACTACGCAGTTGTCAGCTTTTATTAATTCGATATAAGCTCATTTTGCAATTACTGTGTTAAAGGATTGTACCGCTTACATCACTCACTAGATTGAGTTATGTTATTTCACTATGAAATATTAAAGGACGTAAGGATATTGCTCTTAATTCGATACTAGTGTGTAAGAGTACAATTGACTGTATTATTGCAAACAAATGAAAATAATGAGCTCGATCTAAGTTTTGTACTTGAGCACTTTCTATTTAAACTAAATGAATATTTATGTTTATAATATTTATCTATCTAACTAAATGAACATTGAAAACGTCGGGTTTTCGTACTATCGATTAATCCGAAATGTTTTCTTAACAAATTATTAAATAAAACGTACGCCAGTGTACACTTTCGCTAGATACGGTAGCGATTAGTAGCAATAGTGCGACATTACATCCAACCATTGTCAGGTATGATTATTGGTGAAATTTCTGAAAGAATCTGTGGTTCAATGTAGGCGCGTTTTACAGCGAGAAGTAACGTCTACGTTAATTCCCTTGGAAATTCACTGACTAATTCCCTCAAATGGCCACAGGATACTTTAGGGCTCTGTATATTGAGAGATAACGCTTGAAATATCAAATGAAGATTCATGATTAGATTCATCGAGATTGGAGTTCTACGATGGTCGATGTGGACATGAAGATGAAGGGAGAATGGTGACTATCAGACATATCATGATTTGATCAGCTTTTATCTCATGATCGGGTCCAGTTCGTGATTCACACAATGACTATTAATTAATATCCCGAACGATTCCCAGTGATTAAGGACGAGTTCGTTCATCCTGAAGCGTTGCTAAAGCGATCCACATAAGCGTTTATATTCATATGAGAGAAATTTCGGGTATAAATAATAATTATATACCGATTATGATGACAAATAATCTCTTGGAATGCCTTAATCCTTACTGTAGAAAACAATGTACCGACGGTGTCGTTGGTAGTTGCTAATTCTTTATGAGGTATCGGCATAAAATTAGAGCTAATAAGGCTACTGTCATAGTTTCTGTTAGATGTGATCATTAACTGCTCTGCGAAATATAACTACTGTAATGCTGAGATATTTGCAAAACTCCGGACCGCAGGTGTCTGCGGTGGGGAACGAATGCGCTATCGTCCTTTCCGGCGAGTAACGCGTTCACCATCGCACCATGCGGGTCTTTCGTTTCGCCTGTCTCTGAGCTAGTTCTATCGATCTTTTGCCATCAGCAATCACCCGTCGACGGGATAAAAAGGTTAAGACTGTGATTATAACTATAGCCGTAGCTCAACTGGGCTCAACGCCGATTTGGGCTTCCCAGAGTAATCCCGTTGACGGGTGATTGCTGATGGCAAAAGATCACTAGAACTAGCTGAGAGACAGGCGAAACGAAGGACCCGCATGGTGCGATAGTGAACACGTTACTCCCCGGTAAGGACAATAGCGCGTTCGTTCCCACCGCAGACACCTGCGGTCCGGAGTTTTGCAAATATCTCAGCATTATGCGAGTTATATTTCGCAACGTACCCTGCCATTAAAAAGAATAGGCAATAAATAAAAAGGTCGAGATTAACTGCTTTCCCTGGAATGAGTGGTGTGTATACTGTAGATGTAAGTAAAACACCAAACAGCAGCAAGAAGTACGATCTTTGTATCTGCCGTGTACTTTGAAATAGAGAAAATTCATCGACTTGTGAATTAGACCATGTCTATTCCGTTGCTCACTTATGAAACTCTGTACATGATGAAGAGGGTTTTCTTCTTCACGATTAAACTTTCATTTCATTTCATTGTGTTCGTAGCCACTAAGAATTGAATTCTAGTCTTACACACGTACTTTTAATATGTTCGTTTGGTTTTTGCTAATCAGAGAGCAGTATGAAACCTTACTAATTGTAGAACTTTCAATACCCCCTTCCTTTCAAGCTCTACATAGGTAAACATTTTGTTTTACTGATGTGGTAAAGAGCAGGTGGTTGGAAATGTTGATTGTTGCGAAGTATTCTTCCTTTAGAACCATGTAATTCGAGTCCAGCATATGTAGTTTCTTTCCTTGCGATGTGGATCTTCGTGGTTTTCGCATCGAGTAAATCGTGTAGAGGGCAGTTACCTACCACTGTCCTTTTATTGAGAACGATTCTTATCGCTATAATGAACTTAACTCATCATGAACTCTCTCATTATTACTGCTGTAATGAACTGACTCATCATAGACTCACTCATTCTTACTTTTGTAAGGAGCTGACCTCATTATTACCTCCCTCATCAATCTCTCTAGAAGACAATAATGCAGAAACATCACTTGCAACGAAAACTTCTAATAACCTCGTTTTAGCTCTCTAGTATATCAAAACATCTTCAAAATACTTTGATTGTTCAAAATTGCAGCTATTTCCAATGCTAGTTCCAATCCAATCAGAATTTCTTCTTTGAATTCTGGCTTTACTTCATAGGTATGATAGTTCCGATCCAAAGTTTCCTTTTGCGATCTGACTTGACGTATCTATCTATCTAAGCGACTTCACTTTTCTATTTATCACTGTTATTTGTCTTCGTCTTGTTTTTTAAGATTCGAACAAAGACGTGAATTTCTAGGGAGCTTTCGTATATATGTTTTCTATCAGTTTGTAGATTTTTTTATAACTATTAATGATTTCACGGAAAGAATAATAAAATTCGACATTTTCTTGACATCTTCGTTTGGATTCTTTTTCTCATTCTTCTTTCTTCTTTATTCTTTTTTCTTCTTTGTTTTAACACAAGGCCATACTAGTTTTTTAAATTTTACCAAAAAGTTTTCAACCGGGAGTTGTACACATTCACGGTGCATTCAGAACTCATGATTGTTTAAAACAACGTCCGTGATGCATTGAGTACCATGCGTTAGGTGCGAGAAAATTTTCTACTTTTAACGTTCGACCGGCATATCTCATCTGATATTAAACTTTCTTAACTAGAATGAAACCAATTAGATCGGTGAATCTTTGCCTATGAGGCATTAGACTACTAAGAGGGAATTCTAATTTTTTAGGCTTCACTATAAAACAACTGGACAAACGGCAATTACCAAGATGTTTAAAATTTATAGTGCGCATTGCAAAAAATAATACGCTTGCGGTTGTTGGAAAATATGTCCTCTATAAAGCTTTGAAATTACCAGCTCTTCAAATACTCTACTGATCGAGAAATAGTTGTAAGTCGTCGAAAAACTAACTTCGAGCTTTATTGCATGATTGTTCCAAATGAAGACTCGACGAAAAAAGAGGCCGAAAGTAGTAGGTTTCGTCGACTGAGTAAGGCAGGAGTTTAAATGTTAACTTTTCATACTGTCTATCACAATTTTTACGGCACGATATTAGGTGGTATGTGACCACAATGTTGATGAGCTATTTGCAAAAGTTCGGACTACAGGCGTTGGCGGTGGGGATTGAGCTTGTTATTACCGTTTCCAGGAGCTAACGTTTTACACACTGCACCACTGAGGGCTTTGCTTTGTCTTTCTCTCAGCTAGTTTCCTATTTAACACTGCCATCACCAATTACCAGTAAATGGAATTGATTTGGCGAGCACAAATCGGAATTGCACTCATCTAAGTCGAGGCTGTAGTCGTCGAGCTGAGAAAAAGGTGAAACGAAGAACCGAAATGGTGTGGTGGTAAGCACATTAGCTCCGGAAAAGATAATCGCGGGTTCGATTCAAAACCCATTCACCTGCGGTCTAGGGTTATGGTCTAAGTAATTTGTGGGAATTTATTTCGGAAGAACAAAAAGGTTGAATGGCAAGGGCCTGCAGATGTTAGTGGCATCGAATTTAATTTAAAAAGTCTAATACGACTTGATATATATATATATATATGAGTTCAAAGATATATATATATATATATATATATATAGATCGCAAAATTGTATATGTTAAATATCTTGAGCGTAGAGCAACGCTAGTATTCTCATCAGTTTCAGGACTTCATTAAATAGCTATGAAGTTATTCCATAATCTCAAAACAGGTGGAGTTGCGAGTTAAGGGTTTCAAGCAAGCTAATTTTCACTTGTTTTGTTTCTTGTTTTTCAAGGGACAAAAATGTTTAGTGTATTTAGTACAATAATAGCGCAGTTTCCAGATTTTCCAACTGTTTGTTAATTTTAACTTCATTATTGATCTGGTTATGAAGCGGTTACCTGCGAAAGTTCCCACTGATTTCAATAATATACGAAAAGCTGTTGAGTTGAGCTCTCGTGTTAGAGGAACTTGGCAGCATCGCTATTTATCTATGTTGTATTTTATCTTCTTGTCAGTATGAACATTTAAACTATCGAAGGTGAACAAAAATCCGGTTTTGTGCAAATAAAATGCTTATCAAATGAATCTGTCTACATGATGTCACAGTAAGTAGATCTACAGAAAATGGGACCAAGACACGTAGTCTTGTAGCTAGTTGGTCTGGTGCCTGTCACGTGAACTTATTTTTTTTCTGTGGTTAAATTCTTCCTAGAGATTTTGGTCCTTCATTTTTTGGTGTTTTCTTATCGCTGAGGTTATGACTTCTGCTGACGAACGAAAAACTGGGAACATGGGGACTACGCTTGCAGAGGTTAAAACGCCGACACTTTATTTACAGTAAAAATTTTCGTAACAATCTCGTGTCAGCTTACCAGCAGAGCATATAGCAACTATTCCTAAAATAATTTCTATTTCATTCTATATCTATTTCTATCCTTGTATTATAGTATGTTTCTGCAGTAAGGATCATGTCCACTGTTTCTCAAGTTGCCTAGCAAATGTCGTAGTACGTAAATATTTTGATCCCATCCTAAGGAACTTCGATAGCTATAAACAGTCTTGTTATGTAAACCCATATATGCAATCTGAACTTGTTGCTTGTTATTACTGTTCAAGGTTAAGTTTAACCACCCAAGTTTTGAGAAGACCAAGCAAAGGAGTCGTCGCTGAAAACACACCTCCCTCAGATCCACAGCGTGGTGAAGACCTGGATACGCCCTTGCAAGATTACGTCAGTACTCCAGAGAGAACCAAGTTGTACAACCAGCAATAGGCCAGTCTCAGTACTCCGCACACTGGGTGCTACCGTCTATGACATCAGGCGGCGAGACGACCGGTGAGAGGCCAGAAAATCTCAGGTTACGCAGGACGTGATTTGAACCGGATCTGAGCAATACACGGGCGACGCGCCATGGAGATTGTTTCTTACTCTGCACGTATAACACCAAAAGGTTCTCCACAGACGCCGATCTTCAAGCCCTTCTTGCAGCCGTAGATCGCATTAAATTTCATGTGATCGCATTACAAGAAACAAAAATCAAGAAGACCGACATACGCCAACTAAATAACGGGACCCTTGTAACCCGTGGAGAAAAGGCCCCGTCACGAGATGTCGGTGGCGTGGGTTTTGTGGTCCACCCGTCCATTGTCCATCTCGTCGACTCACATGTAATCCTTTTCTCTCGCATAGCCGTCCTCCGTCTTCAACTGTCGCATCATAAGAAGATCACTGTCATCAACTGCTACTCACCGACCGATGTAGCTGATGAGTACGAATTAAATGCGTTCTATTATCAGTTGGAGGAAGTCATCCGCAACGATAAAGCATATCATAAATTTGTTGCTGGAGACTTCAACGCTAGAAGAGGAAAGGTCAACGAGAGTGAATACAATTTTGGATTAGGAGAAAGAAATGAGAATGGGAACCGCCTCGCAGGACTTCTGTCAGCAGCACGTCTCTTCCATGGAAACTCGTTTTTCCAGAAAAAAGAAAGCCGCCGCTGGACATGGCAGTCTCCCAACGCCATGACTCATACGGAGATCGACCATGTTCTGGCAAACATAAGATGGTGCCTACTTGACACATCGGTAGTCCCGTCATTCTGTATTGGTTCCGATCATCGCCTTCTTCGCGCGAAGATTCGATTCAGCCTCAAGCTGGAAAAGAGCTCTCTTCATCGGCTACGAGGAAAAAGTCAGTCGTATACGACGAGAAGATTCTGAACGAAGTCCTGTCCAAACGTAACTGGCAGAAATTATTATTATTACTTTTATTAATCTTATATAGATATCATTAGATCGAAAAAATTTAAAATTTAATGACCTACATGAAAGATTTGGAGGTAATGAGGCGATGATTTACCTCAAACGATCCTCAGTCGTGCCTCTAAACGTGCTAGTTTCAAGAAACGAATTTCTGTTGAACCTCAGCATTGATCAGTAATTCACTGTCTTCTTAATTTATTAACAAGTGGTTGTTATTGTACTACTTATTCACGGCATCTAACTTTTCGGAAGATTTCATCTTCTTCAGAGCCGTAAAAGTCTGATTGACGAACAGTCTACGCAGTCAAGAACTTCTATAACCTCCACAGAAAACCCAGATCTTAAATTTTACCAAGGAAAGAAAATTGTTTTTCACACACTCACTGTTTTGCGTGAGTTTTTTACTTATTGATGGAGACCAACTGCACAGATTATGCATTGTTGGGTAATGTGCTACCTTCAGGTTAAAAAGTCGGCTCGGGATATTGAAGATTTTGTGGGATATTACGCGTGATAACAAGGTATTTCTCGCTGCGGTTTACTTTTGGCATGGCATACAGACACTTCCATTAGCTATAGAATAGTATCTTCTCCAAATAGGTTTAGAGGAAGAAGTCGTCAGACGATAAGTCTAGTGACAATGAGATCTCGTTTAACCCACCGGTAAAGCTTAAAAAGGGCCGGCTCCGAGTGTTCACTAGCACTGATAGAACTCCCACCGGACACTATGAAGCCACCTAGTTCGTATCCGCTTCTATGAGCGTCCGTACAGGATGCAAAATCGCATTAATTGCCGCAATAGCAGAGACGGCGAGTGCATGTTCACTGTTACCGTGTGTCTGCTTTATTGTAAAGCGTGTGGAGATAAATACTTTGGTGAAACGGGCAGGCCACTTTGCGTACGTATAAAGGAGCCCTTAGTCTGTAAGTTTAGAGCTAAACCAAATACCCAACAAAGTGCACGTAAACATAACAGAGAATGTTTTGAAGCAAACGTCACCATTTTTTTCAGAGGAATTCAAAATATTAACGTGTAAAGCTGCTGAAGCGTTTTGGACAGTCTTCAAAAGTCCAAGAATAAACGGCACGAAGGAATGCATCGTTATCATGCGTGGCTGAAAACTTTCTCAGACTGTCGTTTTAATGTGAGAGAGGCACATTACACATCTGTGTAAACATTCCGCGGTTGCTATCTACGTGGAAACCCTAGTGGAAAACTCATGGAAAACGGGGAAGGTTTAAAAGAGTTGTTTCGTAATACGAGTGAAGGCTAGACCCTGTGTTAACGTTTTATTTACTGCCTATTACAATTTTTCACGGCAGGTTATTATGTGTGACTTAACCACTATGATGCTGAGATATTTGGCAAACTCCGAACCGCAGATGTTTGCAGTGCGGAAAGAACGCGCTATTGCCCTTTCCAGGGAGTATGGCATTCACCACCACGCCATGCGGATCTTCCGTTTTCCTTATCTCTCAGCTAGTTCAATCGATTAGGCCATCAACAATCACCCGTCAACAGGATTGAGCTGGAGATGGTGTGGTGGTGAACGCGTTAGCCCCTGGAAAAGGTAATAGCGCGTTCGTCTCCCACCGCGAACTCCAACGGTCCGGAATTCTCCCAATATCGCAGCATCACCGTGGCTAGGCTCTGCGTTTTCCAGATGGGATTGTGGATGCACATTGGTGACAAGTTACTTCTGGCCTTTCAAAAGCGCTGTTTCGTGCAAAGGAGCACACTTTTTTCCTCTTTGTACATATATTCAAATGACCTTAACTTGTGTAGAGTCTGAGGCATTGCCGAATGGGTTACTTGGTTTCTGGAATTCTCGACTTATTGTTAGGTACTCTTTCGTTCCGCATGTTCTTCTTATATCTTCAGCTTTAAAAATCAAACGACTTTTTGTCTCAATACGCATCTACTGCGTGAATCCCAGCACTTTTTGCATTCGGTTCGTTTTTCTAGCCTTCATCTTTCACAATGGTCTTCGAACAGCTTGCGTGTTGCTTCGGCTGCTGCTTTGGGATTTTTTCTTCTTTGTGCCGAATATCTTAGAATCCCGGTCCAGTCGATTCTCCTTGAAATCTTGGAGATAGCCGAGCTGAGTCTTTTCACGGATCGGATTGGAGAAAAGCGTTAAAGAAGAGATCTGAACAGCACCCTGCTTCTTGATGGAGTGCATCACTAACTACTGCGCCTCTTCATCCTAGAAAAATTGTTGAACGTAAGCCTAGCAGTTTCTATGGAATTGTGTGCTGTTACGCGTTGATGAAGACCTTCGGCATAAGTTAATTTTCCTACCTAGTCTAGTTGCCATGGAAGGTGCAGTGATTGAGGGTGCCTTCCAAGAAATACTCGATCAGTGGCTCGACTACGCGCCATTGGCTTACCAAGCCTTCTATCCATCCGAGGTTGACAAATTAGGACCGCACTTGTCTGGGAGGGCAAATGCTCTTAATAAACAATATCTTAAGTTCTATAATGCTGAAGTATTTGCAAAACTCCAAACCGCAGGTGTTTGCGGTGGGGAACGAACGCGCTATTGTCCTTTCCCGGGAGTAACGCGTTCACTACCACACCATGCGGATCCTTCGTTTCGCCTGTCTCTCAGCTATTTCTATCGATCACTTGCGGTTCGGAGTTTTGCAAATATCTCAGCATTGTAGAAGTTATATTTCGCAACATACCCTGCCGTTAAAAAAATAGACAGTAAATAAAAGGTTAAGAATGTCTTAAGTTTTATTTAGTGCCTATTCTTTTCTCATGACATGGTACGAAGTGAGACGCAACCGCATCGATGCTGAGATATGAGCTAAATCCGGGATCTGAGTTGCACTTCGAACAGGCGATTAACCTTTCTGGTTGCTCACGTGCAATTCAATAAATCAGTGAAAACTATTGCTTTGCTTTTTTTTCTCGTCCTTGTTTTTTATTTATCGCTGCTGTCATCCATCCGTCAACGGGAATGAGCTGGGGAGCATAATCGACATTGACTGGATACATCGGCACCTATGGGCAAGTCACTCTATAGGCCATATGTGCATCCAACCACTACTACTATGTCTCAGAAGTCATGGACTCATAGCGCCTCTTTCAGGGATTAACCAACCCCGAGCGCCGTGCGCTTTTTTCTGTGGAATTAACCACATAAAGACATGCGTCTGATGTGTTTACGCACCCATTATATCTTCTGCGTGGGTTCAACTTCAAACATGCAATTAAGTGGGAATGACGAAGGAAGCAGTCTGGTGCATCTTCTAAAAAGGAGGCAGGAATTTACTTCAGTAGTGCTCGATAAGGTACTTCTGTAACCTTTCACCAAAAACTTGAAGAAGAACTTTTACGGTCATCTTAATTGGACAAATGCCAAGAGAGTAGTGGGATTTCAACACAAGTGGAAGCTATCTTGCGTTTAGATTGTGGCAATAATCTATAGATACATGAAACATCGCATGGGCGGTGATATCGAGATCACCGTTGAATATGTCTGCTTCATGAACAAAGCATAGCGAAGAATTTAGTTTTAGAGTTAAGCATAAGTTAGCAACGACTTATGGCGAATACAGAGCCACTGAAGATGTCGTAAAAAGGCAAGGAACATCCACTTGATTGCCTGCTCTCACCGACATAAGATTATACTCCCTTATATACGCCTCTGAAACGTAGACACTGCGTAAGCATGATGAAGGAGCTCTCTGAAAAGTATCAAATAGAGATTTTATGTAAAAAATGGAGGGTTGAATCCGTCTACTTGCCTCCTTCTTTAGCTTGCTCATCTTTAGTCTCTAATGCAATCAGCAAATCGTCTACTTGCCTCCTTCTTTACCTTGCTCATCTTTAGTCTCTAATGCAATCAGCAAATCGTCTACTTGCCTCCTTCTTTACCTTGCTCATCTTTAGTCTCTAATGCAATCAGCAAATCGTCTACTTGCCTCCTTCTTTACCTTGCTCGTCTTTAGTTTCTAATTCAATCAGCAAATTTTCAGGCACTTTCTGCCTTAACATATTGTCACGTAGTGTCATATCCTGTGAGTATTATATCGCTGAGCATTTGAAACAACTAGTAACTAAGACTATGCCATTGTGCTAGGACTATCTCATACGAAAGAGAAAATCACAAACGCTAGTATATCGGAAAGGCGGTTTATAAGACATGAGATCCATGACAATGCATGAGAAGAGCTGTTACTGATTCCATACCACGGGTGTCGAGGACATAACTACAATTTTTCACAAGAATCCCATGAGATGGGAAAAGAAATTGTGATACCGGTTGTGTCCAACTCTTTTTTTAACTGGGGTACGTGACATGGACGAAAAGAGACATTTCTACTTCCCTTTTAAGTCACTTGACGATCAGTGGAAGGACAGATGGCCTTTGAAAAACTTTATGTCTGCTTATCTTTAAGGTTTAAACGAGTGTTTGGCTGAGTATCCATTTCGCATAATTGACTCTTTTATCATCTAAGTGCCCATTGCACAGTGCTCACCTGTAATTTTTAGTCCGATGTTGATACACCTAGATAGTTTCCATCGTTACATGCTCTTAGCAACTACCTCATTTACATGTGTTGTACCAATAGGAAAATAATGCATTTGAAATATTATCATGAATTAAGGTTTATCCAGAAATATCAACACCATTTCCACATTATTTCATGGCCCTCAGCCTTGAGGTAGTAGAAGTAACCATGTAAATATTTCGTCGTATTAGTGTCTTATCTCTCTGATGACTAGATTAACTGCAATGTGAGTCATCCCGTGGTCATATTTTTGTGAAATATCAACAGTGACGTTGAGATATGAGAAATACTGAGAATCTCAGCTGGGGCACACGGTTCGCGATTATCCCTACCGAGGGCTCGTGTGATAACAGCCACACCGGCCGAGTTCCTTGCTTTGTCTTTCTCTCAGCCAGTTTCTACTTTATCGGTGATACTCATAGGAAATCACCCGTCAGCGGAAATAATCTGGTGAAAGATTAAGCAGTAAATAAAAGTTAGTAAATAATTTCTGTACTTAGACACGGTAAACAATTTTAGAAAACAAAGAGCAACGTGGCCTATATTAAAGGACATTCAATGCGTTAATATAATACTTATTGCACTGACTATGAGATTTGTCCTTCTTCAGTTAGTGAGTAATTTAGTTCTGTTTAATCTAATCGGTGCTTGCATGCACAGGTTGTGTAAGTACAACTGAGAAACTACAAGCGGATTTCCTTCTCTCTCCCCATTGTCTTATCTTCATCTGATCCTGAAGGTGGGTTGGGTACCTTACTGTATAGCAGATGATTCTATTCACTATTAGGGTCGTCCAAGGTAGTTTAACCTTCCACTGAAGAACTTATCTAAAAGCAAACTTTTCTTGGAATATCATCTTCGTTTTTGAAGAAACCTATTTACCCTTGGGAAGATTTTCATCTAGCGTGACTTTTTTCCAGCCCAGAAAAAAATCACCATCCTGAGATTTCGAAAATGCACCGATGTTGAGACAAGTATATCCATCATAGTTCCATAGGGCGTCGTTTTAGAGAAATAAAGGGTAAAACAAAGGAAATGATTCAATGAAGGCTTATGATTTCCTCATATGGCCTTGAATTTTATTTACCACAGGTTATAAGAGGAATTCCTTCATTGTATTCACAGTATCTCATGCCCATAGTCGTTAGGTGATTTAAGTTGAAAGATATTGCTCTGATGTTTCCATCCATCTAAATATTCTGAGGTCCTACAGACCAAGATATATTCTCTACTTTCGTGTTATGAAAAAAACTAATTTGCTTATTAGTTACTTTTAACTGTACCCGTTTTCTTCCTATCATTGAAGTTTGCTGGGATATTACCGGCAATTCTATTCCTCTCTCAATCGATATTCAGTCGTTACGGATGATTTCTAGTGTGATTCGACCTGACGTTGTTCACCACTACTCGAAATCTGTAGACGTTATCATCGTCTTCAAAAATGGCTGTGTTAGGAGAAATCCAAGATTATCAAATTGCTGCTTCAGTCGTCTTTGTGGTAAGCACAACCACCGAAAATTCTTCTTTTTTCAGTAGTTTTTGGATGATTTCTTAAAGAACAGTGATTACTTTCAGTAGGTTGTTCACTGCTGTTTATTGGTTATTGAGAAATGGAAAAGGTAACAAGTTGAAGAGAGAAATTTTTCCATCCCATAGTTAGACGATCTTCCAATTACACTGACTGCATTTAGAAATCACGTCGAAGATAAATCAATGAAAGAAAAGAAAAACGAGAATTTTCAATCACATATCATCAATAAATTCACAAATATGATTTAAAAAATGTCGTGCATCCATTGGATTAGTCGCGAGCACAAAGTTTTAGCCTTCAACTCTACCAAGCAAGAGAGAGTGAGTCACACAAAGGTTAGAAAAGCAAGTGCACACGTAGTCTTTGGTTTGATCTCGTTCCATGGCTCACCAGGCCTCCCATCTCTTCGGGATTGACAATTTGGTACCACTCTTTGTCTGAGAGGATATCAGAACTGACTTGATACATCGCGAAGCCACACCAAGTCATTCTTTAGGGCAGATATGCATTTAACCAACTATAACGATGTTTAATGAATCCAATTGCATGGCAGATCCTGCAGGGATTGATGAAGGCCGATTGTTATATCTTTTAATTTTATGCCCTATTGAAAAGTCATCATGCTTTTCTGTACGGTTAACATAACTCTGAAGTCTAATCCGTTATAGATTTCTACATTCGGCGTGATGGTGAACTGTCTAGTCTTCCTATTCGTTCTTCGTCTTCCGTCAATGGCAAATCCATTTGGCCATCTCATTACAAACCAAGCAATCGGGAACGCTATTCACCTCTGTGCTTTCTCCTTTTACTTCTCGCCGATGGTATTTTTGTAAGTATTTCTTACGTATAAGACTTACATATTGCTCTCCACCATAATCTCGTCATTTTTGTTACTTTAAAACCTTCGAACTTGGAACTTATTGTGATTTTTCGAACGTCATAATGACACTTTTAACGGGGTGTCTCTAAATATTATGATTTACACGCATACGGTTACTGATTCAAGTCATCAGCCACCCCTATCCACATCCATGCCTTCCAATCATATTACCAAGGGACATTAACAAATCGCTTTTTTCCCACCCTTGATTCCTGATACAGCCTTCCTACAAAATAGACTACTAATACTGAGCAGACCTACTAAGTTTCCATGGTTTGCGGAGTTCCATTGGAGAGAGTCAGGCTGTAGTTGACGCAGCTAGCTACGTCTCAAGGGTGTTAGCCGTTCATCACATTAGTTTGTTGAAAGCTGATCTGCTAGTTAGAAATTTCGAAGTCCTTAGTAGCTTATTTGGCCACATCCGACAGTTAACCACCCTATTGCGCATCAGATTCAATCCGACACTTGGGAATACTTCGTTTTGATGGTGGAATCATGAATGTGCTGAAATATCTTTATCGTATCATATCGAAAACTAATTCTCCTCTTCAAAAAAGTATTTATCGCTTCATGCTTTCCTATCTTAACAAGTGAAATCGCTTCTGTCTCTCAAAAGCCCTCATAGAAATCGTTTTTTTATGTTCTGTTTTCGGAAATCGATCAGTGTCAATGATAACTTATACCAAGAAAAGAAGAAGAAGAAGGTTGCAGAATATTTGCTTTTTTCGGTGAATGAAGTGAGGAAGGACGTCGATTTTTGCTACTAGTTGACATTTCAGTGATATCGATGCAATGAAAAAGTATTCGCATTACTGTGGTGTCATTTTGATAATATCGTTTGAAGTTTCATTGTATACACATACAGTGATCTCATTGAACAGATTTTGCGCTATTTACCTGCCATTTCGTTATCGACGGATTTTCACGTAAGTTTCTTTTAATCAGTAACTGACAACTATAACTTATCTGGGGAAACACCAATGCTGTCGTTGTCAACACCAATGCTGCCGGCTCGCACTCGGTATGATTTCGAGGAAAACTTATAGTTCAGATTTTTAATTGTTTTTTGATCCCACCTTCTTTTGCCCCAAGGATCTTTGGAACTGAATTTATTTTCGCGTTATCGATAACGTCATAAAAAATATTGGCATAATGACATTAAATATATTAACGACACAACTGGTATTTCTCCAATATCCGCTCAGAAATCGCTTATATTATTGGCTTCGCACCTATGTTGTCGAAAACTATCCAGTTAAACTTGAAGAAAGGAAGGAACAAAGGAAATGAAAAATTACATTAGTTATATTAGTAGTCGGCGTAAAAATAGAATTCATTGTACAGCAACAGATCAATAGTAATACCGGAGTCACGAAAGGAATGAAGGACAAGATCTGATTCCTTCTTTTTCATTTAGGCTTCACAATACGATTGGGTTAATTACTCTAGTATGGCTGGTATCAGCGATTCCAGTGGTCGTTATTTATGGATTTGGTAAGCGCTTCGTTTCTGATTCTGATCCATCATGTAGTTGGCAATATTTATTGAAACATCACATCACAGTTGAAACAGACTTATTTAATCTTGCCATTTAATGAGATATTTGGAGACAAGTAATCCGTATGTACAGAAACGTACCAATGAAACGATAAGTTGAAAAAAAAAACACGGGAAAGTGGCAAGCTGAACTAGGAAACTTCGTCGATTTTCTCCATTTTGCATACATGCTATCACTTTTCTCAAATCCATCATCTACGTAGATCTTTTGATTACGTAAGATTTGGGCTGCTACTTGAGGATTGGCAGGCGAGGTGATCCAAGACAGGTCTGGTACCAACTTTCCGACAATGAAAGAGGGTCTTTGGTCGAACCGGAATTTTACGCTTGTTGGACGGTATCGCTAAGTTCACTGAAAAACTTCCAGCAAGTCATACAGCTGCGATGGGTGTTCCCAAGTGGTCACCGTAGACCATTCCCGGTATCCATTACAATGCGACTAGTTGTTACCAGAACAACTGTGATTCTTGGTATTAGAAGCTATTGTATCCTAATAAATTCTATAACACTAACCTAGTGTCTGGTTATTGAAGAGAAACAGCAAATTATCAGTCAATTCCAAGGCTAACAGAAAGTCGGTCTTGATTATTCTTGGTACTGTTATGTTCTTAACCGGAATTTTGACGAAAATTCCAAACTCCTTCTTAGCTTATGAGGCCCCTTCTGATGTGAACCATTAGTTCTACGTCGCTGTTGGCACCCATAAAACTCCTAGGTTTCGATAAGCTGGTGAACCATCGAGGTGAGGAGTTTTCTGATGTTATAACGTCATAAAAGAAACACTTCATGGCTTTATATTTTCTTATCAGATTGACAATATCAACGATAATATGAGGAGAAATGAAATACAGTGATAGATTACATATTAAGTGGCCTATAACTAGTTTTAAAAAAATTAGTAAATGTAAATGTTTAAGGCATAAAAGGGTGAGAGCATTCGAGCTAGCCAGCTTAGCGGAACTCGAACGCAAAAATAGAGAAGGGAAAATTAAATCGGCACTCTTGAAAGAAGCTCTGTGTCTTTCGTCATAAAGGAGTGAAGGCCCGCTCTTCACCCACTCCTAGCCTTAAGCAAACACAAACCTTTTTAGTAAAATCCTTGAATTGAGCAGATTACTTACTTGGATTCTTGAACGGTCCGTCTTTACAAGCTGTGCGGACTCCAGTACATATGCCATTCGTTCCTTTCTCTCACAATCGTAGCCCATGGTGGTGGTCTTGTTCGAGCATGGTAGCGCGTGCGAGTCTCATACCGTGATCTGTACTGCAGCTGCGGACACAGCTGATTAACTTTGTTTACGAACACGTCCGCCCAAGGTGTAGGTGGCCGTCCAAAGGGACGTTTGCATTCTCTTGGAGTCCACTCTACAGTTCTTTTCGTCCATCTGTCGTCTGTCCTTCTCATTAGGTGACCGGTCCATCTATGTTTCTCTATCGATGTACGAATGTTCTTGTTGCTTGGCTTTGGATACCACTTTTTTAGGTAACCGCTACTTGATAGGTTTATTTGAACGTTCAAAAACGGAAGCCAGTTTTTTCTCGGTTTCTCCCGAGTGAACTTTATGTACTAAGACTGCTCGTTCAATAATTCAAAGCATTTGTCCATCTCCTCCTGCGTAGAGGAGACGACAAAACAATCATCTACATATCTGCAGTAGAGTAATGGCCGGAGATCGAGAACAGGGACTTCTATCTTAGACATAAACACAATGGCAAGACTTGCTGCCAATCGCTGTCCCATTGCCAGCCCCCTTATTTGCGCGAAATATTTCCCAGACCATCTGAAAATCGAGCAGTTTAGGCACTCCTTTAAGAGAGCCATCAGCTGCTGAATGGACAAGTCATGCATATTTATTCTTCCTTCATGTTCAACAAGAAGTTCGAAGATGGCTTGCATTGCGGAGTCATTCGACACGTTGGCGTACAGTGCGGTAACGTCGAAGGACTCCATCACGTACGCGCTGCTGGGCTGCGCGGTACGTAGACGATCCAGAAACATCTGGGTATTCGTAAGATGGGCTGGAATGTGTTTCAACAACTGGTTAAATATTAAAGTTAAAAACCATGTTATCCTGTCCGTTGGCCCGTCTACGCAGCTAATGATAGGTCTAACCTTAAATAGTGATGGATCGGTAGACGCAAGATCATCGCTGGTTACTAACTTCGTGCAGCTTGTTCGTCCCAGGAGTCCTGACGTAACCTTGAAAGGGCTTATCCAGGTCTTCACCACGATGTTGATCAGTGGAAGGTGTTTTCGGTGACGAATCCTTCGCTCGGTCCTCATACTAGTTGATTCGGAGAGACGTTAAAACCGAAATCAGAAACGAAAGTAGGAATTTGAAAGTAACCGACCGCTCAAGGATAATGTAGAAGCCGAAATCAACCAGATTTGGTATTTTATCTGAGTGACTTACTGTAAGAGATTATAGAGATGGAATACTTGTTAGGAAAATCAAGTGTTTGTCACATAATAATAAAATTATCAACAGATTCATGTAACTTCCAATATCGTGCTGATTATTGGCGTTTTGGAATAATGCTTAACGAAAGATGTCCGGCTATTCCTTTCCCAACGAACTTAACAACGTTCGCTGTTTTAATCTGCATTATTATAGTATTCGATTCTGTTACTCTTTATCGGATTCGTCTATACAACAAGCAGGTCGGTTTGTCAGTGTACATATAGTCATATATAGGAACACATATGGAGAAAGGGCGCGTGTAGCGTAGTAGTTAGAGGTGGTCTTCAATACACATGGGTTCGATCCCGTGCCCCAGGGTCACCGAAACTTCGATCCCTCTGGGTTCGGCAAATTGGTGCCAGACCTTTCTAAGAGGGTGGCAGAAATGACTCGATAAATCGGTAAGTCACCTTGAGTCACTGTATTAGCTAGGTATGCATTCAATCATCTTTAACGATGCATGATGAAGTCGAATGCATGATATATATTCTATTCATGATATATATATATATATATATATATTCTTGCGTTTTAGTAACAGTGGATGTGTGTCTATCGGTATATGTGCGCAAGTATGTGAAGTTGGTACCAAAGTTGTCTGTGAATCCACTCTGTCCAACCCACAAAAGGTGGCATGTACACAGCCATAAAAACACACGTACATGTGAAGGAAGGCTTACAAACGTGCTAGCATGGCTATCACAAGATTCCAGCTAGAATAGCCTTAATCGTTATTTGATCATGCTCACAGATAGAACTGATCCTCAAGCAGCATCTAAACCCGCACCCAAATCT
The DNA here is from genome assembly GCA_900624975.1 of Angiostrongylus costaricensis. Taxonomy (NCBI): domain Eukaryota; kingdom Metazoa; phylum Nematoda; class Chromadorea; order Rhabditida; family Metastrongylidae; genus Angiostrongylus; species Angiostrongylus costaricensis. The sequence continues at coordinate 64,160 of UYYA01004188.1, read as the reverse complement.
GAACACCTTCGTGGAGTATGGATGCGGTGTAACGAATCTAATGAAACAGTTACTGGGATCCTCATTGTGTAGCGTGTCTAGTTATATAAACTAAATATAATTAAGTGTAAAAAATACCTCTACACGAGTGATACCTGGTATAAAACCTATGTCGACTTTCTATTGGTCGAAGTCAAAAGTTTGGTAGAATTGTTCGCAGTAGCGAAGTAAACCACTGAAAAACGATGAACTGGGTGGTACATAGTTCGTCCATCTCAGCACCGGCATCCATTGCACACAAGAACTTCGGACGTTATGTGTTAAACTTAATTCATCGGTGTTCACAGTCGTTCGTACTTTTCCTGTGGTGTCTTCGTCGTCGTACCGATTCGGATTTTCTTCATTGGAGCACCGCTCGAATGAGAGACCTAAACCGGCACACTTTTCCAACGAGAAACACGTTTGCTTATACCGACTCCACAAAATTCTATACTCCTAGGAGCGGTGAAGTCCTTTAAGGCAGTGTTTTCTTCCTGACAAGTCATGACGTTATTATTTCAATAGTTCTTCCCAATAGCTGACGTTTCTGAGGTTTAACCTTTTTCATAGTTTGAAGGGGGCAAATGGACGCGCAGTCTATCCTGCCAAACACTTTAATAGCTTCTGTAGGCAAAATTGAATACATAAATCCCATTCTCACAATAAGTAGCATTTTTTAAACACTTGTCGTTCTGCAGCTTACATCTGCTTCAATTGTTGATGGAAACCAGCCGCGCAAAGTTTTACACTGGTGTTAAACATGATGGCGAAAACGTTAGCGCCGGAAAAGATGACAGCGCGTTTGATCCCCATCGAAGAGACCTGCGGTCCGGAGCTTTGCAAATATCTCAGCATCATAATTCATTGAGTGTTTCAGTCTCTAAAAAACTACTATGTAAAGAAAAATATGATGGCCATAATAGAACTAAATACAAAGAAAATAAATACTAAGTTGGTTATAACTCGTATGAAATGATGAGATATTTGCAAAACTCCGGACTACAGGTGTATGCAGTGGGGAACGAACACGCGCTGTTGTCCTTACCAGGGATCAGCGCACTTCACCACTACACAATCCGGGTCCTTCGCTTTGCATGTCTCTCAGCTAGTTCTATCGATCTTCTCTGTATTGTTCCAATTTTAGTATATGTTCAGGAATTAACGATAGATCGATAGAACTAGCTGAGAGACATGCAAAGCGAAGGACCCGGATTGTGTAGTGGTGAAGTGCGCTGCTCCCCGGTAAGGACAACAGCGCGTGTTCGTTCCCCACTGCATACACCTGTGGTCCGAAGTTTTGCAAATATCTCAGCGTTTCATACGAGTTATAATTCGAAACATACCCTGCCATTAAGAAGAAAAAGGCAGTAAATAAAAGAGTTAAGACTAAGTTGATTGTTCAGATCGCGGAACAACAACAATATTTGTGCTGGAGCCCATCACCTCATGATCACGAGGTGAAGTTTTTGAAACAGGTATGACACGAATTCTTTTTCTGTTTTTGTGCAGTTCCTGTTTTCGACATCAGCATGCAATTGCCTTACAATGTCATTCCTTCTTTATAACACAAAAAATCTTATTCTGATGTTGATGCTGATTTTTTAGGCTTGTACACAAGCGGTTTTCTTCGTCACGGCAATCATCATATATTTCTATCCTCCACATTTTGAATCTCGATGGGTCAAATTCGGTTTCGCAACTATTAATTGGATATCGGTTCACGTCGCAGATGGGTGCGTTCTTTATGGCACTATACTTGTCACCAGTCCTCATTTTTTCCGCACCACAGTCTCAACGCTTGTTATCCACTTAATAACAACAACCGATTACCATCAGAGAATGCTCTATGTTCTATTTTTGGAAACAGCATTGATGGGCAGTGGAAAAATCTGAAGAACCGCGTTGATTTTTGAAAGAATTTTGTCTTCCCAGAACTAAGGGTCCCTGGGGTCGATTCGTTTTTTCAAATGATCTTCTGGAAATATGACATTCTGCTGTCATTTTGAGTGTTTTTTAATAGCACTTGACCTGTCATCACATTTACTGTGTGGATCCCAGCACTTCTTGAGTTCGATTCAGTTTCCTCGCATTCTGTGGTGGTGAATACACTAGCCCACGGGAAGGGTAATAAAGGGTTCGATCCCTCCCGCGGACTCCTGCTATCTGAAGTTTTGCAAATGACTCAAGATCGCTGTGGTTGCATTCCACCTTGCCCTGAAAAATTTTAGTAGGCCGTAAATGAAAAACGAACGTTGGGTCTTCGAAAAGTTCGTGTGTTGTTTCAGCTGGTGCTTGAGGATTTCGTCTTCTTTATGAATGTCGTAGAATGCTGGTTGAGTCAATTCTCTTTGCAATGTTGGAATTAGCCGAACTAAGGCGTTCCCACGTAGATTGGACGAAACTTGGGGCGTGGGTCAAACTGTCGCCTTTGCTTCCTGTTAGACGGCCTCATTACTCCCTTATTTCTATATTCTCACTCAAAATATTCTCTTTTATGAGTGTAATAAACTTTTGTCGTTCCTTTTATTTATTGGGCAACCACTTGATTCTGTGAGGCCGCCGTCAGTCACCAGAACTGATTTGTAGACTTCGCTCAATCAAAGGACATGAAGAGCATCGTACTTTTGACATGATGCTCTTTTCTAGATAGCTTACCTAGAATTTAGACATAGGCAACAAGGCGGACTCTAATATGGCGTAGGTTGACTCTTAGTCGTCGTTCTGGATGGAAATAGCGAACCCTTTGTATCTTGAATGATTTTGGTAGGTGGCTGAACCTTCCGATGAATACATCACGCAATGAAGTCTAACGGCCGTGAACACCAACCTCTATTCAGTACAACACGATAATTCAAAAGACCAACTTTCTGTAAAGCTCGGCATAGTAATCAATCTGTCTCTACACATGTTCTTACGAACTTCCCTTTTCTTTAGCCGACCCGAGGTTAGCATAGATGTTCTCATTGGTTGTCTTTGTTCTGTGCCTGATGTTTCAGTGACATTGCCTCCCTCAGAGTCTTGCTATCGGATGATGATGAGTACTTATCATCACTCGTGAACAACATATGGGTGGTCCAACGGCAAGGCTCTGAGGAAGGCGGACTCGCCTAACCGTCGGCCATTGAACAAAAGACAACAATAACAATAAGAACATCTATACCAACCTCGGCTCGGCTTAAAAGAGGCAGTTCGTAGAAACATACATAGAGATACATGATACAATGAGTAACTAAAATAGAGGTAGTAAGATGGAGGGGAGTTATCATTGAAACAGGCAAAAAAAAAAGAATTTGCGACTGTATCTCAGTAATAAGATGAAAATGTGTTTAGATTGATTACGATCGCTTACAATCGGATATTTCGTAGAGTACTTTGTCGGGCTAAACCATGTGAGTCGTCTGATCATTCTTCACCAAAAAGTTTCTTTAACGTCAAAATTCTCATACACAGTAGTACCTCAAAGTGTATCATTTCTAATAGAATGACAATCTAATAGTGCAACGGTACTTATATGAATAAGTGAACAAAATTGATGTTGAAGGTAGTTTACAAAAGATGCAGTTATTTTACCTAGAATTTAGACATAGGCAACATAGCGGACCCGATTGTGGTGGCATAGGTTTACTCTTACCTGTCATTCCGGGTGAAATATCGAAATCATTCTATTTTCGATAATCTTGGTAGCTCGATGAACTTTTCGATGAACACATCATATACCGAAGTTCAACAATCATAAACACCACCTATCTAGTTATATCCCTGCAATTATGTACTTTTATTCAACACTAAAGGCGCGTGGGGCGCAGTGGTTGGAGGCGCCCTGCAACACGCACGGGGAATGGATTCTCGCGCCCATGTCCCACCAAAGCTTCCATCCGTTGGTAAACTGATACCAGACTTGTCTGCGAGGATAGCAGCACTGACTCGATACATCGGTAGGCCACCGCAGGTTATTGTAAAGGCCAGATATGCATTCAATCACCTCCAAATGATGCTTAATAAAGTCGAGTGCATGGCGCATTCCTCAGAGATTGATCAATGCCGACAACTTTATCCTTTATCCTTCTATTCAAAACTAGTTTTCTTTTGCATTATTTGTTTATAGTTAATGTTCATGCTTAGCGACCGTTACGACGAAGACTTAATAGTTCCACGACGGAGCTCATATTCACTCAGACGGCGGGAATAACTATTTTTTCTAAATATTATTTGTAATGAATGTGTTATAGATGAATTGTAAATAAAGCAAAATAATAAGTAATAAGAAAAAGTAAAAATATTCGATGATTCGATGGTGTTTCAGTCACTCCTACCAACTCCTTTGGCACACCCTTTCTAAGCGATCTTTTATAGGTGTACCCACTTTATTGGAAATGAAGGCAGGATAAACGGCACCTTATTCTCGGCAGACATATGGCTTGCGTGCGTGTTTGTTCCTTTAAAGTTGCCGGAGCCACTGTTTCGTATCCATATGGATAATTACTATTTAATAAGAACCTCGTGCGTGTTTATGAAAAATAAGTAGTAAGTCTAACCGTAAACAATGATGGATCGGTAGACGCAAGAACATCGCTGGATACTAGCTTGTGAGTTTTTATAAGCAGGTACAAAACGGGACATGTTGGTAAGTCAACTTTTAGTTGAGAGATAATTGATGGTTTTAAACCAGCATCTCTTGCATCTTGACCCATTCCTGGTTCAATTTTCGGCATTCACTTTTAAATAATAAACTAAAATTATTATTATGATCATTATTAATAATTATTAATTATTATTATCATTATTATTAATTATCATTACTATTTATTATTACTATTATTGATTACCATTATTATTAATCATTATCATTATTGATTTTTATTATCAATCATTATTGCCATCATTATTAATTATCATTATTATTTATTGCTATTATCATTATTATTGTTATTTTGATCATTATTATTGTTATTATTAATTATTATTAGTTCTTATTAATTATTGTTATATTAATTTTTATTCTTAATTATTATTAACGTCACTATTAATTATCATTACTATTTATTATTACTATTATTGATTACCATTATTATTAATCATTACTTGATTGAGCAAGCAACTCGAAATAGTACTCATGAAGGGTTTGCATGATGGCATTAATAATCGAAAATTATTTAAGGTCACATATAGAGCTCTGCTCGCCTATACTCTAGTAGATACAGATAAATTACTTGTGATTATATCTAGCTCTACTTTATCTCTTTAGGGATCAGCGTGCAACACCGTTGACAATCGTTGCAAAAGACCTGATTATGTGTGACATAGTTGACATCAAAGCGATTTACAAGGAAAAAAGTAACGTGTTCAGCGCTGATCAACCCTTGAGGGATTCGACACGAACTCGATTCCACTAAACATTATGAGAGGTGTTTGAATGCGTATTTTTAAAATTTTTTATATGATTCGTCTTCACGTTTGTAGTGCGGATCCCAGCATTTCTGACATTCGATTCGTTTCCTCGCATTCATTTTCCACGAAGATGTTCCGACTTTTATATGTGGCTGGCTAGTGGTCGAGGATTTTCACTTCATCTTGAATGTCCTAGAACGCTGGTCGAGTCGATTCTTCCTGGAGTCTTGAGGTAACCGGAATGGAGCGCTTCCAATTGTATTGCAGATGGCGACTTTTCCAGGACAAGTCCGGTAGCAATTTTTCCTACCGCGGAGGGATGAGAGGCTTGGTTGGCGCTGGGCGGAATCGAACTGGCAACATGCTCATGATGACCGACATCATTACCTCTGTGCTGTCCGCCCCATTCAATGCCTATCTAGCTTTCACAATGGCATGCGGTGACCTAACAAATGTTTCGAGTCAATGCTGCTGCCCTCCCAGACAACTCTGCCACCAATTCGCTATGCGCGGAGGGATGGAAGGCTCTATGAGAATAGGGCACCCTATCAAACCAAAAACTACTTGTGTATTGCAGAGTACCTCTAACTATAACGCTACACAAGAAATCCACCTTATTCATATAAAGCTCTCAGTTTTTTCTCTTCGTGGTTTCGGTTTTTTCAAGTACTTTCTTTAATTTTGACATTACTTACAATTCATTGTGTAAAATTCCATCTTCCTTGAGACGTCACGAGCTTCATAATACAACAGCAAAACATTTTTATTCTTCTAAATTTATGAAAGTGAACTCATCTGAGCAGTTCAGATGAGAAACGTTATTTTTGTGGCAGTTAGCATTCTACTATAGAAGGTCGAAAAATCGTCCTTCATGAAAGAGACTTCCGAATTCCGGCGAACAGATCGTCGTCGCTAAGGAATTCAGCGCGAGGCGACGAAAATTCACAACGTATTGTGAACTGTATGTCAGTGGTGCGACATCTGAAAATATTTGTAACGTTTCGAGAGTTTTTCGTATCTTACATGATTATGTTTTCTAGCAACTTTGTATTTGCATTTGGAATTTGTTTTCTGTTTTAAAATACTTGTTATGTGCTGCAAGGCGATGCTATTGCAGTGGTAATGATGCTGTTCAATACGCGCAAGGTCTTCATGCTATTCCTCTTTGGGTCAGCGAAGTCTACCAGGAGGTCACAGTGTTTTGCAATCCGCTCCTTACAATCCACGATACTAGCTGACGCCTGTGATGAAGATCTGGGATGACTGTAGCTGGTTATTTCAGGAGTACAGCGAGAATGAAAGCTAGGAAGATCGACTTGACCGGCAATCAATGGCATTCGTGAAGAAGACGAAAAACTCCTGAAACGTGAACCGAATGCACACACAAAATCCTAGGAGCGTTGTAGAACACAACGGCGAGAAAGCAAATCGAGTGCAAGAAATGTTGATATTGGCACAAGATGTCGAATCGTATAGAGAAAGCACGGTCTGGAAAAGTCTGAATTACATGAACCTCTCCTGCATTTGAGCTCAACAAGAATAAAAGATAATAGTTCTCCAAACCGATCTTGCATTAACAATTTTGTCGATCAAAGAAATATTATTTTCACACGAAGTTGTTACACTTCGGCGAATTTCTCCTACATCACAGCTGATTTTTCTATTCTCTAGTACTAAGTTAAACCACATACGACTTCGGAGGAATAGAAAATGACACGTTAAAGACAATGACCATAATGTTACTCTGCTCTATTCATTCTTTTCGCAATATTCGTAATCTATCTCTGACTTCGCTGCAATAACGAATATTAATCATTGCCAACAATCTTATCACAGACGCAAGAAGCACAGTGGTCAGAGGCATCCCGCAATACCCATGGGATCGATCCCTCGTTCCAGGCTCAACAAGTCCTCCATCCCTTCGGGATGGGCAAATTGGTGCCAGGCTTGTCTACGAAGATATCAGCACTTACTTGATAGGCCACCGCAAGTCATTGTATAGGCTAGACATGTATTCAATCACCTGTACCAATGATTAATGAAACCGAATACATGGCGCACCCTCCAGGGACTGATCGATGTCGACACCTTTATCCTTTTTTTTATCCTCTGCGAACAATCTTATCAGAGGCCCGGGAGAACAGTGGTTAAAGGTGTCGTGCAGTATGGTCACTAGTTCGACAACTCACTCAAGGTAACCAGGCAAATAAATTCCATCCACTCTTAAAAGACAAGAAGCAAGGACCACCGAAAACCAGAACACCATTCTCATTCACGAAGACATTTCGTTTTCCATTCCCAAACGAGAAAATTGATAAAACAAACTTTCCGTCTCTCCACATGAAGAAATTCTCTCCTCGTCGTTCAATTCGATACGTGTAGTGTGAGAAACATGTCCTAAAAAATGGAATAGTAGCCTGAGTAGTGCTTTATAGTGAAAAAATCATCTTGGCGTCACAACAACAAGAACACCAGAAGTGTGTGTTAGACCTTTTAAATTCTTTATTAAGATTATTTTCATACATAATATTACTTGTGATTTTGTGGAAATCTTGTGATGCGATAAGCAGTAGTCGCTCCGGGGCATAGAATATTGCAATAGTGACGTGGTTGGCCATTCATTGTCTCCTATGGAAGTAAAAGAAACGACCATAAAAGAAATATGGCAGAACTCTTAATGAAAATCGTTGTTTTGAAGAGAAGTGCACTTTTTAGTGAATATTCATTAAGAAAGTGTTCGCCCTTAGGAAATAAGAAGGAAAAGTTTCATCGATTTGTAGAAAGGAACTGAACATCTCTAAAAATCCTACATTCTAGGTAAAATGCAGCTGTTTTCACCAAGTAAAACAATTGTAGTGAAACTGTTACGAAACTTATTTAGTTACGAATAGTTTCGAATAATCGGCGTTCTTACGTCAAAGCACACATCTAATGGGACTATTCGAGCGTTCGGATCATCCTCCGTTTCCTTAAGCCGCAATTCGCACTTTGAAGCATCTTTCAAACTTTTATCGCCTTTCGATTTGCACACAAGTTCTCGCCATTCTAAATTGAACCTATACACATTGCGAAATACTGTAATGTAAAGTTGATAATAGCCATTAATTTCGTTGGAAACGCATTGTATTCAAGCACCGTCGAGAGCTATTTTTAACCAAGAAGAAAACCCAAATATAATCGAAGACAGTTTTCGCTTGATTGTTACAGAAGAGAACTAGTATAGAAGCGAAGATATAAATGACTACAGTAATGTCTTCAGAACAATGTTCTTTGTTTAGTAATAGGTTTGAATTTTCTTGCTGACAAGTATATGCGAAATTTCTTAGCATTTCCGTTAAAAACTGCCCTAGATGGAACAGAAATTATGGCTTAATCCTAAATAAATTAGAACTTGCAAGGAAGAACTTAAATGACAAGTACACTAAAGGTATTAGAACTTACGCCAATGTACGCTTTCAGCAATAATAGTTGTGAGAAAAGAAGTCAATATACAGTAGTAAGCTACACTAAGCATCAATTATGTAGTGTCGTGGATAGATGCGGATTTAAATAGTGATTTAATCATGTGATGGATAGGCCAACGGCCTTTATTGCTCCGGTTCTTGACTGGCCCGTCCATAAGCAGCAGGTTCGAGAAACGAGATATGCTTATGGACAACAGATCAAGCGGATGTACACTTGAATGCAAAAATCATGACAAACGATTAATATAGTCGATTTGTTTATTCTAGTTATAAAAGTTTCTTGAACGTTAAGAACTCTTTCAAGAGGACAACACAGACCTTTCATTACTACTGATTCACAGGAATGAAAATCGTACATAATGCCAGGTGTCTTCAATAACGGATGCCGCTGCTAGCAATTTAACATCCTTGACGGTTCGAAAAGTGGCAGAGCAGTGGGAACGTATTGGAATGATTATTTCTCCAGTCTCAAGCAGTATATCGTACCTGGTCATTCACAAAACACTCTAAGAGTAGGTGTCTTGTTAAGATATATACTGCTGCGCTGAGCTTGGTATGATTCGCAAATTTGATCATGGAAACACCCAGATATTTGTTTCGTTATCATTATATTTCCTAAAAAATCCTGCCTGCTGCCAGGTGGATTATCCGTTGAAAAGGAAATAGTTATCAACGAATAGTCATATCAACAACAGTCGCTCCATATAAAAGAGCACTGCCGGTGAGCATGTCTCATTTGTGCGGTGTTGACGACGAAGACGAAGTGCGTGTGAAGACGCCACATCAAGATGACGAACAACTGTGAACCACCGACTCGGATCATCGGCTGTGATGAGAACGAAGTAGTCGAAACGTCAGCCGAATAAACCTTGTTTCTAACCTCGTGCAAGCTCAATAGTTTAAACACATCACCGGCAGTTAACGGAAAACGGTGATACGTGGCTAAGGTATTTCCTCGTACTTCACTAATCCAAACAGGTAAGTGAACAAATATCTTCAAATGGCATGATTAGCCAGAGATGAATTAAATACGGCAGAACGGTACTAAAGGCATTTCCAGTGATACTCCAACGAGAGGTAGCACAATACGAAGAAAACAGTATCGTAGCGTCGGAAGAATCTGTGGATTCAGAGTGACGCTTGGAGCAGCATGTTCTTCTTCCTATTCTGTACCAGTTTTTCGACGCTCTTGTACATTTCCCAAACTACTGGCTCCTCTGTGTTACTTAAACCCTTATTTTCCATTTGGTGCAAAGCATTAATGAGACGGAGATGGTTGAAGCATCGATGATTAACTTTCACTCTGATATTATCACACTTTATTCCACTTTCTACGTGACATTTTTCAGCACGGCACTGAGAAGTTTTAGTACGCATTGTAATCCCTCGTCAAGTCCGTTTTCATTTGAGGAGCAGGATAAAATTTTAGTAAAATCGATCAATGTACTTTTTTTCGTTAAGAAACTGACAAAGTGACTACAAAAATCTACTCGGCTAACCCGTCAGCATTTTCCTCTTCTTCAGACCCGAATTAATGCGTGTGCATTGCCCCCAGTCGTTCGTGCTTGTGATGTGGGTCTTCGTTATCTCAACTAGACGAAGACCAAGAAACATAAGATGAATAAATTTGTTTAAGCAACATCGTGTTAACTTGTCAATGAAAGAAAGCACATCGATTATCCATACTGAGGTTGGATGAAAATGGTTTTCCAATTTAGTTGCTTTATTGCTGTACAATTCACTAAGAATCTTTTTCTATTATTTAGAAATTTTTGAATCTCCCAAGGCTTTTATGGTCACTTTGGTGTCAAAAAAATCGAAGATATGCTTGAGCTCAACGAACACTGGAAATGATATCTGATTAATAATCCTTCAGTGCTTCAGTGAGTTTTGCAACGGTTTCGATTTAACCAAGGTATCGTACCAAACGATTTTCGACCCCATTGCTTGTTTGCATTGCCCTCAAAAGGCATTCAAAAAAAAGAATCAAGAAAAAAATCAAAATCAAAATCAAACCTGACTGAAATATTATACGAGTCTAATGGAATGAGAAACGTGAGACTAGAGACGAAAAGTCAATCACTGCTTTATGAATGCGTCGTTTTCTTGTTCAGCAATCGCGAGGTCGTTAAACAGCATGCATTTACTTCCATAGAAAAACAGTATAGAACAGAACAGTTGCTGACATTTCGGCAGTATCGCCTTCTTCAGAGCCGCTTTTTACGTGACTTCCAATGAGGACGATTAGAATCAGGCGTTGTATTGTATTGTGTTTTTCTATGGAAGTAAATATATGCTGTTTAAAAAACCTCGCGATTGCTGAGAGAGAAAATGACACATTCATATTCCAATGCCGAGGTTAAGAAAAAGTCGATCCTGGGAACTACTATTTTATATTCGTAGCATTCCTGTGTACGGTGAATGAAATACTAGGCATCTGAACCACATTTCTTCGGCCAACGTTCTATTACTTCGTCGACCACGCATGGATAAGAAATGCAGATTGTGCAGATTGTTTTATGGCACAAGACTGTGCCATGAACCTTCAAAAACCCAACTAATGCTTTGCGTGAGAATATATTACTAAAAGGATGGTAGAGCTACGAAAAAAATGAGTAATGTTTATACAAGATCTCTTGTTTGTACGCATTCGAACAATTGCCAACTTAACCAGAGATGTTATTCATTCCAGGAAAGAAGAGTCTGATAACGACTGGGCGGTTCTGGATTTCACTTCATAAAACCAGTCAAACTGAAAGTAACCAAAACATTATGATTTTTCGATATCGTTCATCTATAACGATAACACAATGGAGTCATTCATTGTAGATCAGTTCAACCATCCGGTTTTATAGATTCATAAGCTTCAATACATCATACTCTTGGAAACAAGAAGGTTCACATCAAATAGAACTTCTGGGTACAATACTTACATAGCTTAGTTAGTAGCTCATGTTCATTTTTCAGAGTCTCTGTATTAAAAGTAGACAAATGAATCTTCTGTTTCGTCTCTTTGTGGCGATTCTCTGCCCGGTAAGTCACCCTTAACCTTTGCACATCGATGCTTAGACAAATTCATCTCCAACAAAAAATGTTCGAATAACCTGCTTGAACTCTGACAAACGGCTGTTGCCGTATAAATCTAAACTGTTAACTCTGTTTAAATTCAATATCCATGCAAATTGAAGGAGTGGATGTCGGCGAATGTGACATAAAAAATAACTTTTCTAAGAAGTAGAACAGGCCATACGGCACCTAAGCAGTCAAATTCTATCACATGTTCGACTAGTTAATAGAAGCATTATATTCGCGCGGAATAACTTTGAAATCTCATTTGAAAACTTTGAAAACAATTATAATTCGTAGTGCTGAACGCGTTACTACCAGGAAAGGGCAATAGCGTGTTCGTTCCCCACCGTAGACACCTGTGGCCCAGAGTTTTGCAAATATCTCAGCAACTTTGAAAACATATAGCGCAGTGATGAGAGATACCTCTAATACACAACTGGCCGTTGGTCCCACCACATATCCAGGACAAAGCAAGCCATCCATCCCTCTGGATCGGCAAATTAGTACCAGAATAAGAACCACAACGACGCTAAGATATTTGCAAAACTTGGACTCCGGGCCAGGTCTGATTACGATTACCCTTTTCGGGAGCTCGCGTATTACACACTGCGCCACGGATGCCTTGCTCTGCCTTTCTCTTGGCAAGTTTTCTACCTAACGCTGCTACTAGCAACCACCCATTAGCGGGATTGATCTCGCGAGCACAAATAGGCATTGTACCTAGTCAAGCTGAGGCCAATCACAACGTTAACCTCTTACTTTCTGATTACTATAATTTTTCACAGGAGAGTATGTGTGAAATGGCGTGGCGCACTTTGTAAAGCGCGAGTCCTCGGAAAGTGAAATCGTGGTTCGATGTGGTCAGGAGTCCAAGTTTTGCGAATATCTCAGCATCATTGTGGTTGTAATTTACATCGTACCGTACCGTGAAAAATTAAAGTAGGCAGAAAATAAAAGGTTAACGTTGTTACCTGAATAGTCTGACAGGATTAAAAAAGCAATTTGATAGATCGTTAATTCTCTTCAAGTCATTCTGTACTGTTACTGTGCCGCCATTCACCTTTACGATGCACAGTGTATCTCTTAAAGACTGATTAACCCCGAACAATTCGTCCTTTTCTTTCATGGTACAACCTCCATCAGTAATCTCGATTTATAGGAACTGCTCAAACATCCATCAATCACTTGGGAGACTTCAGTAGACTCCAAAGATTATGATTCTATTCGCACTTGCTTGTGGTTCAACTATCAACCGCCACCTATAACCTCATTAATCGTCAAGTAACTTCGGAAAGACGAGGAAGTGGCATTTGTCCATGTCCCGCCACAGTGTTACTCAGTGGTTTCATATAGTCCGAGGAATAAGAACTGCATCGCGCTTTCGTTATTACACTCATGCCTTTTACGATAACTTACACGAAGATAGTCATAGTTATCTCACCGTCCTTCCACATTATTAAAGTTTACTCCTAACCTGTCTTCCTAGGAAGAAATGTCCTTCACCGTTTAGATGAGTTTCTCTCAGCACGTAGAGATGAATGAATCCATATTTCTCGCATGCAATCATCTATGAGGATCTACCGATGTGTAAAGCCAGTGCTTTTACACTTTCAGACTAATCTAGTAGCAACTGCTGATCACGAAAGGAGGGATAACTTATTTAACTTATGGCACGGCATCGAACCAACGACCACGTTTGTATTGCAGGGCATATTTAACCGTTAAGCTACACGCACCTCTCAGCATTACCATATTATCACAGCGATTATGCCACACTAATATCATCTCTATTTAGCCCCTTATTGTCTACATAGACTACGGTTTCTGCTATCATTTACTTTTTAATGTTTTTCTCACAAGCTTCGTATGGTTGATGGGTATTGCACATGCTTGGACATTAGCCATTATATCTTCACTATTTTCATTCAAAGAACGAATTACACACTTCATAACTTCTTCACGAAATCAATGTGAGTTTCAATGATATTCTGGAATAAATAATCCGCTAAAATTACAATAAATAAATTCAACAGAAAATAAAGGTTTATGTTCAGATGGTGCAAGCGAAGACATGGGCGTGCATTCTCTAGATCAGCAATGATAGATCCGCAACTCATCTGGGTACCAAAACCAAGCTCACTATAGATAATCAACACTAAATCGATCCGCACTGAAATCAATAACATGAAATAAACTTGAGCGACTAGTTGATTTTGTGTTCGAGAATTACTAATGAATTTGAAAAATCCTATAAGTTGGACGAGTAAAACACGAAGGAAAGAAGGATAACAGAAAATCGAACAAGAAATAGAAGTATCTTACTACATTGACAAGATAACACTAAATTGTTACAAAAACCACTGATAGCTGTTATATGGCTGCAGACGACCAACTCAAATCATTAAGGTTCCGATGTAGTGGCGGTGAGATCCCAACTTTATATGAATACTAAGTCGTTGTAGATATTAGTCCTTGTAGCTGCCACGTGGGATTTTTTCCGTAACTGTCGTGAACAACCTCGAGTTTGGGTTACAATAGTTTATAGCAATAACATCTGTATGATAGTAATATCTGGTATTTGGCGATATGTGGTTAATTGGGTATATACAAGCGAGATTGAAATGAGAACAAGCGATGCAGTTGAATGAAGTTAGGTGGACACTGGAGTTGGAGCACTGAGGAACTGAGAGATTGCATGAAGACCGAACGAACGCTACGAATGCCTGCATATGAATGCCCGTGGGCTGCTAGTATTTCTTCTGTAGTGGGTGGACCCTTGCCAGAGGGAACTAAAGACAGAACCTAGAGAGAGGTTCTAAAGGTTTCTTCTACTAGCACAATCTGATAGGGCTACATGTGAAAAGGCGCAGCTGCTTGTTCGGAAACTTCTTTGGGACGGCAGATTCTGGAAATTACATTCAGCTGGCTGTGCTGATTCAGTGCCCGAACCGCCGGACAAAGAGCAGTTTATTGAAGGAAGTTGTAGGATCCCTTTCCAGCCACTTGTGAAGCAACTGCATGAGATAGTGGCTAAGACACAAGAGAAGATGCGAAGATAGATTTAAGACAGTTACAGGTGAACAAGAAACACCAATACGAAAAATTATGAATAAGGTCACCGGAAGCACTATTTGAAATGTTTTACATAGAGAACATTCTAAGGTTCGTGAAGAATGTTCTGTATATCCGAAGAAGGCAAAGGTGGCGAAACATTAACCATAGTAAAGAGTTGTTTTCATAACAACCACCTGTTTATAAGGTACTGACTATTCACATCGAGGCTAATGAAAGTCAATTTTTAAGGAGTAGAAATGTTCTAGAGATTCATCATTCACATGCGAATAATCACTAGTTATATTCAAACGCCTGTTCAGAAAAGCATCGATTTTTAAGCACAATCTCCAAGTTCATATATCTGAAAGGAGAGTAGGTCTCACCAACTAGACTACTTGAGTAGGAGTACTTGCGTTTAACATTAAAATCCCCACCTTTCGAAAGCAGCCTTCAGATGCTGACCATAAAGAATATTTCTTATCACTTTGCGTTAAATCAGTATCAGGAAGCTTTTTGCTTCCTTTTTTATACATATGAAAGTCCAATTCGTTGAATACTGTGGTCCACTCACTAAATGAATGTAAACCGAATACTGTACTTGTCATCGGAAGTTGGGATCTTTCGTACTCAAAAGAATGTTGTCTACAACTTTTGAAACTCGGAGAAACAACAAGGGCAAAAGTCAGTGAGATGGGTTAGACAGGGTGCATTCAGAAAATGTGCACAATTCTTTTGCCTATCAACCTAATGGGAAGGATTGTAATCTACATATATTTGACAATTAGATGCAACCTTTGTTAATCCATCACGATGAACTTCTGGAATTCTACTGCCAACAAATCTTTTGGAGGTATTTGGTTACTTGCTAACGATTTGCTTAGGAAATAACTGTTAGCATGTTTCAAAAAATCGGTACTCGGCTACTGCTAAACCTTTCCAGAAACATATGTGGATCGTTCCGATTGACCATTCTACTTCAACACATACAGGCTACACCATGTTACGTCTGTTACATCATATCTGTAACGTTGTCCTCAACCGGCCAATAAAGTGATCGCATGAATCGCCTGGATTATACTAGAAGAACCATGGTCAAAGGCAACAAAACTTTCTCCTATCCCAAAAGAGACAGTGAGTGCTTGTCAGAATCGACCGACCACTTCCATGGATGACGGATGGCACACAGCGAACAGAAGTGATAGAGTCCGTACGACATTACTGGTCAACAAAAATTGTCGACCAAAGATTTGTTAGTAAACAACATGGTGGTGATTCCTGACATCTATTTACTCTCACCTAGACTTCGGGATGCAGATCGGCAACTCGTTCTTAGGATACACTGCAATAGGACAACCAACCGCTGGTAAATCGTTGCTCAACATCTAGAAACACTCTCTAGCCACAAATTGGCAAAGAAGCAAACAGGCGAGCTTGGAGATAACTTCGGAATTCGAAAATGGATTTTAACGAAAAAATTTTCAGCTTCGTGCAATTAATAGAATACGCCGTTATGAGAAATAATTCTCGACCAAAACGCTCTAATTCGGTGTCTACTCAAACCAGAGTTCGATCGTTGGTCCTAGGAGTCATTCTGGCGGATTGTATCATCTTTTTTTTTATTGTCTCCGTGGCATCTCTTGCTTTCTGAAACAAGTAAACAGGACTAAATGGCCCCACGTTCATCATAGTGTTGTATAGAAACGATTTATGGCACCCTTTGGCAAGCGCGCTATGTAGATTCATGTGATAATATCGTTACTTCAAACTCAACTCACAATTCGTACAAAGATCTCATGATCGTTGTACAAATCAAATCTCCAAATCCACATGTAATGATTCTTTGCGTTCATACAAAGAGCACCGATGGCATCGGTCTAGTCCAAATAAACAGAGTTACGGACTTTACAGGTAACCATTTACGGGACATAAAATTAGCACATTTCCGAAACAAGTAAAATATGAGTCAAACATTTCTTCAAAGCATTTCACAATTGCTTGACGTCGTCAAACTGTTTCCTGGCTTTTTTCAGTTCCTCGCTCATTGACAATAAGTCCTAAAAAACTATTATAAATGATAATTAAAAACAACAAAGTTAGTTAGAAGATATTGAGTCTCGAACATACTTTCACCCTTGCAAACTTTTTCGGATCCCGTCGAATAAGGTAATGAATATCTTCAAGCGCGATTCTGTCTGGCTTGCCTACCTAAATTTTTCCTTGAAGAACCTTTACTAAACAATTTGCTACAGAAAAGTTTCTGTTAGTCCATAGCTGAACATCAATACTTTCGAAAAAACGAGATTTTCTCTTCGCAGAACGAGTCATAATAAACCCGGTTCCTATTTGTTGCATTTGGTCCATATCTCAGACCTCTAATTATTGGACTAATTAGCATTGTTCACTACTTGAGACATTCGAAGTTCAATTTTTGACTAGTACTCAGTGTTTTATCACTTTCAGTCGTTGTGTTCGGCCATGGTTGCTATAAAGTGGGCATATATAAAAGTATAAAAATGACGAAATGCAAGTTGATAAACACTTCCAAACACTGACAGTAATATGGTTGGATGGTGTATAATAGCAAAATATAATAAACAGTAAAATACCTACTTCGGCAAAGTGAAGCCTTTTCCGTAACACTGTCATGTTCTCAAGTTCTCTATATATCCAAAAATTTCCGTTTGTTTTAGGAAAACCAACATTACTTGTTATTTGGGGTCCTAATGCAATCGAACTGCATTGTTTGTGCATCTCACATGAAATTGAGGGGCCACAGTAAACCAGATTTGAAGGGCCACTGTTATGTGTTAACGACAGGATCATTTGTAGCTTTGGTGAGATTCAATTTCTTCTGCTTTGAAGCAAGAAACAAGTATATTTTTATATACAAACAACTGGAATCTGGGTTATAAAGAGAAGCAGCAGATATGGACTCTAGACAGCTCTGTGGATTGTGGAAGAGACGAAAATATTCATATCGCTCTGTCTTAAAGTGGAAAATATTGAGCTGACACCGTTGAGATAAGTTCAAGTTGCAACGTTAAGACAAATCAAGCCATTAGGCTCCAGGGTATGGCAACAGACGAGTTTTGAAAGTTACCAGACCACATCCATTTGGTATAAACGGAATGTGTAGTAGAAAAATATGTTCGCTGGATCAAGCTTTCGAAGTTATCAACGAAAATTTCGATGGTTTTACAAGGCCAGCAAGAGCACCGATATTAATGGAAAATGTCTCAGCATCATTGAAGTTATACTTTGCAATATACCCTGCCATTAAAAAGAAAAGGCACTAAATAAAACGGTTAAGATTGTGCACAGGAGATAAGTATACAAATAAAAGAATGGTGCAAACCGGTAAGGACGTTTGTAGGAAGAGAAGTGTGGATGAAATGTTGGCCTAATAGATGGTTTCTCAGGTGAAGGAAGACACATAATACCCACAACTGGCATTGATGCCTACCGTCACCTGAAAGATTTCTCGCAAGAAACATTCATCTGGTCGGAAGGGTTATCTTGGCCAACACTTACAACAAAGGAAAGCGCATTCCAAATAGATCACTAAGAAGAAGCTGAAAAGAGGAAAACTGGAAATGAAAAGTGATAAAAGCGGGGTAATGATGCAAAAGTGGAAGGATAAGGGGGGAACAATTGTTATGCCCACAGTGAGTGAAACAACTGCTTTTACTAACATATGAGGACCACAATTTGTCGAACGCTATAATACGAAAAGATGTCGGTGGACATATTCGGCCATGTGTTGTTCTAGACATAATAAATCAGGAAAATAAAAAACAATAAGTGATTTCGTATGATATGGTGCTAAAAAACGTGATGCAGAGTCCAACCAGCTTGAATGAAATGAGAGAGAGAGAGAGAGAGAGAGAGAGAGAGAGAGAGAGAGCCTAGAAGAATCCAGTAAGATGTTATGACTCTAAATCTGCAGGCATAAGTAGTTGCTTAGCAAGTGAGACCCACATGAAGACAATGTAGGAAACGTATGTGCTAAAATTGTTCCAACAGCATCCACAACGGTGCATATGGTAAAAGTTGAGGATTATGACAAATGTGGAATCTAATTTGAAACTTTGAAATTTAAGGCTCAGATTGCAGGACAACCTTTGAGCACGTTTAGAACATTAGTGGAAGATTTTGAGATAAAAAGTTGAAAACCTGCAGTCTCTTCAAAGAAGGTTAATGTTTGCCATCAAAATGATGAAGACAAAATTGGCAAATACAATCAATATCCAATAACACGGCTAACAGAAAAGGGAAACGAAGGACTCGCATGGTGTGGTGGTAAACGCGTTAGCCCCCCGGAAAGGACAATAGTGCGTTCGTTCCTCACCGCAGACACCCGCGGTCTGCAGCTTTGCAAATGTCTCAGCTTCATTGTGGGTTATACTTCGCATAATACCCTACCAATAAAAGAAAGAATAGGCAAATAAAAAGTACCACAATCAATAGTTTTTGTGACGTATTTACACTGTAATAACAACAATAGAAGTCCCTATGAGGACTTATATTATCGTGGCAAAAAAGTATTTAGAGGTAGAAGCTGTGCACACCACTGAAATAAAGAGATCTTAGTATTCGAACCTGTACATTAACTAGCAAACCTTTGTGACAAATCACTAGCAACAACACCTCGACAATCTCACGTTAATGGGACTCAATAACACAAACTTACCCGAAAAATAATTTGCTCAACAAAAATACGAAGAATTACTTGACCAATGCCGAGGTTAATAGAAAGTCGGTTGTGGGAGTTACTGCAAGATGTACCAGCAAGATACTTCCGACTTGTAAAAGAAGCGCTGTCACTGAGACAAAAGATCGTCTTAGCTCGACAGTCAATACACTTTCTCCGCCGCTGTCTAAAACATCGAGTCGTTCCGAACTTCATCAAACGAAGACAACTACACGACGTATGCGGACTACCAGAGGAAGTCACCGAGTATTGGACATCGAATTGCGAATACTACGCACCTGTCTACGAAGCCGACAAAACCAGATGTTCGCCAAATGGGAGAAGTGCGAGACGAAGGAAAACTTTTGTGCTCATTTGGAGGACCGCCTCTGGAGGAGAATAGTGGGCAGGCTCTGAGGAAGGCGAAATCCGCCGAAACGTCGGCTTATTCGTGAATAAAGAATAATAACACCTCGCGTTTGCTCAACAAAAATACGAAGAGCTAATCACACTGCCCAAAATGTGTTGAATTGAAATGTTTACATAACGAATTAAACGACTAACGTTCATGGCACGCTCGCACAGTTCCTTTATATAATCGAGAACAATTGCCTCCAAAGTCTCGAGTGTTTTGTCATACGGTACCTGAAGTACCAAAAGTACCCAACTTTTCACATTTCTAGTAGACCTTTAGATCTCTAGTACTGAAAATGGCACCACTCACCTTGTCATCACCGAAGCCGTATAACATAGAACGGAGTTCCTTTCGAAAGAAAAACTTCTTATCTTCCGGACTTCCTTTATCTCTCTTATCATCATCATCTAAATCCGACCCGAAGAGATCGTCATCTTCATCCATATTTTGTCAACAGGAAGAAACTTATACCTCAAAAGAAAACGCTTGGGACAACTTCCACAGGAACTAATGGTATGTTAATATCAGGAACAGTAAAACATAACAACAAGCATTGTGAAATATCTAAAGAATTCTTATCGGCATCATGTTTGCGGTAAAACGGTTTCATACCTTCAACTATCACTACAGAAAGAAATATGCACTTTCAAAATAGACCCTTAAAATGATCGGAATCCCTTTCCTTACTCTTATCTAATTCTTTCAATGAAAAACTAAACACATAGCTATAATAATGCTGCGATATTTGCAAAACTCCGGAGCGGAAGTGTCTAAGGTGGGGTACGAACGCGCTATCACTCTTTCCGTGGATAACGCGTTCACCAACACACCATGTGAGTCCTCGGTTTCGCTCAGTCGTGCTGTTGATTATTAAACATATAATAGTGTTGCTATCATTGAGGATTAAATAGAAGTGAAGTACAGTGAAATATACGGCACTAACCGAACCAAGCGCGTGAAGAGTCATAAAATTACGATAGAACATTTATAACCATTCGTTACAAAAAATAGAAACAAGTGTACATGTTAATCTATTCGTTGCCGAACACTCTTTGCAGCTGACCGTTTTTTAAACTCAATCGGACCCTTGACCTAAACGAAAATAGTGAATTAAGCAGGCCATATAAAACATCGTAAACCAAAGTGGGAGGCTTAGTGCACCTTTTTAGTTAGAACAGCTCCTGTTTTCTCAGTAAACTCCAAGCTTGGTTCGTCTTTTGTAGCTAATTTTTCTTTTTCCTCGAGTAACTTTCGTTCACGCTCCTCCTCTGCGCGATATTTTGCCGTTAAAGGAGAGAACTTCTGTTGGCTAAAAACAACTTTTGCCTTCGTTATATGAAAATTCAGCTGTACTAAGAACTAAAACATACATGAAATACGAAAAATATATTGCATAGGAACGTGGTACCGAAATGTGTAACAGTGTCAAGAAATTCAACTAGTTATACAAATTAAGCCTACCTATCCTCTTTTGTCACCCGTTGCCAAGAACCATAAGGACCATGTGGGGGTGCGGGACTTTCTTCGTCCTGCTCATCCATGTGTGGTTGACTAGTATCAACAGCAGGTTGGCATTCATGTGTGATAGTAGGCTAAAAAAAGACGTTGTACTCAGTGTACATTCCTTATCACAGCAAATTGACGAGAACGATATGAGTATTACAAACCGTCGAAACAGGTACTAAATTAGATTCAATTGCTGATTCCACAGGTTCTTTTTTAACAGGCACATCTGTAATACTTGATCCTGAAAAAAAATATCTGGTCTCCAATGATAACCGGACTCATAATGAAAGAAACGACTCTGAAGAAGGAGAAACCACCCAAACGCTAGTTAGTATTGTACTGAATAAAACTTGTTGTTAACACCCTCATCTGTACCCATGTGTACTCATGAAGAAAACAAAGAACTATTTGAAAAACAGTTCACTTATGAATAGGAATAGAATGAAGTACTGAGCACGTAAGGCCCATGAAGGAATGAATTACCACTATAACATTTCTAAAACATCACATCGAAATTGACAGCTCTTGATAGCGTAGATGCTCAACAAACCAACTTTTATCGACTTTTCTGCAAGGGCACAGGATCAAAACCATCCAAACACCTCTCACCAGGTCCAGGAAGTGGTATGTCGCCAACAGCAAGGTCACTGGCTGTTTCCACATCATCGGGTTCAGTCTTGACTTCCGACTCACCGTCTTCCTTTACTTGTGATACCACACGAGTTTCCTCATCGTTGGAATCTTTTGTGCCCGCTGACGGTTGCTCTTTAAAAACTAACAATATAAACGAAAACATATGGCAGAGAAATGGTGACTGTTAGAATGAGGATATGATCGTTTAAAAAATCAAAGAAATGTGGGCTTCGAGAATATATAACTTTAAATCAAGAATTTTGAAGGCGCTCCCAAGAGTGATGATTGTGGACGTTAAGATAACGATTACACGGAAAAACTTGTTAGTTCGAAAGTATTTAAGTAATCAAACAATTAACGAAGAAAACATCACGTGGAAGTCAGCAAAATGTGAGATGGAATCCGTCAAAAAAAAATAGAGATAATTTGCGCGAACCTTGTTTTACTGTTTCGTTGTCCATGGTCGATTTCGGGAGTTCGCCATCGAGGAAACGTCTCTTATATTCTTCAGCAGTGTAAAATGATTTTGGCTTCTCCCATTGCGAAACTAAAAAAGAAATTTGAAAAATCGGAAAAATATGTGAACCATTGAAAATGGTACCAAGATTCACCTCCAGTATACATATGGTAGTAATAAGTTCTTCCATCACCGCCATCGGCCTCTACCCATACCGTTTCATCACATAATGGAAGAATCCCAGCCTCTTGCTTGACTACTCCAACATTCGACTCTAAGCAAAATCTTTATTGTAAGGTGCAAAACCATAGTATTAAATTAGAATAATACCCAAATATTCAACAGGAACTGGTAATTCTCGCTTGAAGTATTTTGGTGTACTACATGGCACAGTTAGTGGAACCTAAAAGTGTCACACTTATTTCTCTTGTCTCTTAAAACAATTTTGTACGAGTTAATAATGTCTCACCCTTTTCTGTGCTTTTACTTCCTGCATTTCACTCTTACGCTTTGCCATTTCACGAGCCATTGATCCGATATCCTTGAGTTGCCTAGGGTCGAAAATCTTTGATGCCAATCCCGTCGCTTAAACAAAGACTACTTATAATCAGATGTTGAGTCAGCCTATGGCAAAACAAGTAAAGAACCACTTACGGCAGGGTATTCAGCGAAATGCAACCACAACGTTGCTGAGATATTTGCAAAACTCCAGACCACAGGTGTCTGCGGTGGAGAACGAACGCGATGTTGTCCTTTCCGGGAAGTAACGCGTTTACCACCACACCATGCGGGCCCTTCGTTTCGCCTGTGTCTCAGATAGCTCTATCGATTTGTGCCATCAGCAATCACCCGTCAACGGAATTGATCTGAGGAGCCCACATCGGCACTGAATCCAGTTAATCTGAGGCTGTAGTTGGAATCGCAATGTTTTACTTCTTATTTTCTGCCTACTAAAAATTTTATGGCGGGGTATTATACTGAGAGACAGGCGATGCGAAGGACCCGCATGGTGTGGTCGTGAACGCGTTACTCCCCGGAAAGGACAATAGCGCGTTCGTTCCCCACTGCAGACACCTGCGGTCCGAAGTTTTGCAAACAATTAGAACTTTTACCTAAATGAATCCATGAATATCAGAAAAACCAGAACTTACAAGGAAGTGATGGCCCGTGTTCCACTCCTTCGCCATTTTCACGCATCGCTTTAAGGGCGGCTGCTTCCATGGCAGCAAGAGCAGTGCTCATTTGCGCTTTCTAAAGATATACGATCAAAAAATAGACTAAGCTAGAGGAGATGATAACACGATATGGTAAAATACACCTGAAGAGCTGCATATCGAATTTCTGGTACGACAGAAAATTTCTAAAATGAAAGGCCACTTAGGGAAACTAACCGCTTTCTCCTTCTCTCGGCTAGCTCGACTAAGCTCTCGAAGCTTTGCAGCCAGTGCTTCCTTGTGTTTTTTTCCGCGCTCATGAAATTCGATAGAGGCACGGTTATCTCCAAACCATACCTGAAGTCATTACCATGTGCATATATTCCTACAATGTTAGCAGCACTGGAAACCTCACACCACCTTAAAGTAGAGGTTACCATTAGAACGTAACAATCTCATATAACGGCTCTATGCTCCAAAGCTGAAGCCGTCAGTGCAGATTTGATCCGTAAGAGCAATGTGTCCACACCCACGCTCACAATTTCATTACTAAGTCCTGCAGATATCACCGAAATGGAGAAACCTTTCCACTCTTCTATCAAGAGGCATTAAGTCCAAGTAATAAACAAAATCGCAAGCAGTAACCATGTTTACCATTTTTCGGTCTGGACGAATAAGCGCTTCTGACAATTACAAAACCCAGCTAATCTTGAAAAGGCACTTGCTGCGTACGTAGCACTGCAGTTTACAAAGTATCCGCAAAAAAAAGATATCGAAAAAAGAAAAGAAAAAAAAAGAAGCATCACAAAGATATTCACGTTTCTTTGGCACCCATATTTCAGATATACCTCTCGCATTATAATTATACACAGCCAGTTTTATTCGGTCTCATTAGCCTGAGCATCTATACACTTATTGCAAAAGTACTAGCTTCGGTGTATATCCTTTAACAGTCACGAGGCGTCAGGACCACATAAGGTGAACTGCACAGCGACAGCCAAAACAGATTCTCCTATCGTTGTGACCCTAAAGGGCCAAAAAGAATTCCATCAAAATGAAGACGGAAATTCTTGTTTGAACAAACAACTAGGCCGTTTACTAACTGCAAAGCTACTATTTCCTACGAGTTGTCACTCCACATAGAAAACTATTTTCGCTAATCGCAATGTTAGTCTTTTATTTTCTGATGACTGTAATATTTCACGGCAGAGTATGATGTGAATTACAACCACAACGATACTGAGATATTCGCAAAACTTGGACCCCAAGCCAAATTGAACCATGATTTTCCTTTCCGGGGGTTCGCGCATTACGCACTGCGTCACGAAGGCCCTAGCTCCGGGTTTCCCTTAGCTCCTTTCTACCTAACGCTGCCATCATCAATCACCCGCTAGCGGGATTGATCTGGAAAGCACAAATCGGCGTTGGTCCCACTTAAGCTGAGGCTGTAGTCGAAATCACGGAGTTAGCCTTTTATTTGCTGCCTACTACAATTTCCCCAAAAATTGTAAAAATAATGAAGGGTTAAAATTGTGATTCTGAGTACAGCCTCAGCTCTACTGGGTTCAATGCCATGCCGATTTGTGCACCCCAGATCAATCCCGCTAGCGGGTGATTGCTGATGGCAGCGCTAAGTATTTTTGCTGATAAGTTCTACAATGGACATTCAACTGGGATACCAGTTGTAATGGAGATAAACATTCTAAAATAACTGCTTTCATAGGTTTGACACCCCATAGATAACCTTGATAGAAAATATATCATTTAAAACAGAAACGGAAGAATTAAATATTGATTGCAGGCAGAAAAGTAAAAGTGAAAAACTAAAAGTGAAGTAAAGTAGTAAAGTAGAGCAGCAGTAAGTAGCAGTGTAGTAAAAAAAAGTAGCAGAGTAAAAAGTAGAAAAATAAAAATCGATATTTACTAAACGTTATGAAGTGACATGAGTGAACACTATATTATTCATGCATAAAGGAATATGGGAGTACTTTGAGACTCGCGCACCTTACAAATTTCGCAGAACTTTCGTCCCTGAGATTTCCAGACATCCGCCATAGTCTGTGACTAAAATAGCCCAGGTACTATATTTATCGTGAAGAACGTCCACCGTGTACTCCTAGAAATGATGTAAGACAAAATTTAGGCAAAATTAAGCGATTAAAACCAGTACATAGCAAAGTAGCAGAGACGAACACAGAAAAAGTGATAGCACCTTGAACTACAACCACAGAATAAAGTCACACATAAGCCCAACCTAAACGGGACGAACTCTACCATATCAGTGAAAAAAACAACTTTTAAAAGCTAAAGCCTAGCCTAAACGCCCTCAAATAGCTGGGTAAACCTATGCTTTAACTAAACGCCCTACCTGAATGAAGCAAACGCTACCACCTCAGTGAAACAAGTGGCCGGTATGATAGTTAAATACACATAAGTAGTCGTATTTGCGTATACTTCCAGCTAAATTACGGCATTCCCCGTATTGGTTCCAGTGGAAATCCAAGCCAAATCCAATGCGATCTGGACCGCCTTGAGGTATATGCATTATGTATAATTGTGATGAAATGTTTTATTCTTCCAAATTTGAATATATATATATATCTATATCCCTTATAGTGAACTTTATTGGTATTACAATTGAAAACCATCGGAATCTATGCGACTTTGATAAGGTATTAGTTTTCCTCTCTTACTAGTATGAAATTCTGGTTTTTCCTGCAACCTACGAATGGTCTGGTTCCTTATTTTTTTTGAGCGAAGGCGGATTTGATCATGTGAGATTACGGTCAGCATGACAATCTGGTACCTTTCAATATGTCGTTCTATCATCTATGTTTATTTAGCTTTAGGAAATACTGTTTTAACCTGTAGAACTCCCAGTCTTCCCTCCAGTTTTTTGGAAATTTGTGCTGCATAAATACTAAAATGGTAGTATTGTAAATTGGCTATCACTTAGTCTCGGTATAAATGAAGAATCTTCAATAGTGATGATGAATGATAGCATTTGTGACGGTAAATACTTACTTGGATATTCGGATGGCCCGTCTTCACAGCTTGTGCGGGCCCAGCATAACCTACATTTTTCGGAGTTTTGATACTTTAGTTATTGTGATTCCCTGAGGTCCCGAGGTCAGCTTGGCTAAAGTCTGCCCCAGGTCGTCGCCACCATGAGCAGTCGCCGCTCTTGTGGATCGTGGGAGATAGTGACGGTGGTTGATCCTGGTATTGTTTTACTCTTAGCTAGGCTTCCTGATGGAAACGCCGGACTACTTCTCAGCTTGGGAGACCCTGCCTGGCGGGCGAATCCTTCCGCAATACATCGTAGGCAGACACCCAGGAACACCTCCAAGCGCTAAGCCGTTGAGAGGTATGATAGTAAATAGGATAATAAAATAATGTTTTGCTAGAACTGTATGCATATGTATAAAATTACGCATATGTATATAAATACATGCCTAAAACGGAAGAATAAAGCGTCTATAAGTCGACCATACTCAAAGTACTCAAATTCGTTAGTTATCAGCGTCGTTGCGAATGTGCTGGATTTTTCCAGAATAGGGCGAATTAACTGCATTTTGATGATAGATTCTGTCAGGATGGCGTAGGACGGTTATTTTGAGGTCCTCTTTATTGCGCCGTTTCCTTATTATTTATTTGTACTTACTATTTACCTGTATTTACTTATTTAATTCTTTTAAGTTGTATTTATTTATTTATCTCTTTGAAAAGAATTGAGTAATGCTCCTTATAATGACGCAAGCATTTGTGCGGTAGTGCTAGTTTACAGTTTACAGGTCAACCATCTTACCTCGTGCCAGGACCTAGTTATAATTTTCGTGATAAAGGAGTGAGGAATGCAGACGTTTTAATAGACGAAATGTTCCGCTTTGTTAACTTCATTATTTACTGCTTATTATTATGTCTGGAAACTATTACGTAGAAGGCGCATGTAGCGCAGTGGTTGGAGGTAGCCTGCAATACACTTGCGTTCGATACCATGCCCCAGGCACGCCATGCCTTCCATCCCTCCAGGACCGGCAAATTAGTGCCAGACCTATCTGAATAACTAACTGCACTAACTCGATACATTATTAGCCACCGATTAGTCATTGAATATGCCAGATATGCGTTCAGTCACCTCCAACGATGCTTAGTGAAGTCGAATGCACGGCGCATCCCTCTGGGATTCATCAACGCCTACAGCTTTATCCATCGTGCTTTTTACTAGGTAGAAAACTGGCTGAGAGAAAGTCAAAGCATTGGCTTCTGTGGTGTAGTGGGTAACACGTGAGCACAAGGAGAAGATAATCGCGGTTCGATCTGGCCTGGGGTCCAAGTTTTGCAAATGTCTCAATATCATAGTGGTTCCATCCCGCTTCGTATTCAATCTAATAATACTCTTTTCTTTTGTTAAAGTTAACCTTTACAGTTACCATAATGACATCTCAGAATACGAGCATACCGTCGTTCACACAATCATTTTCTGCAGGTATCAAGCCGCAATATGTCCGGGTAAGTCTAGAGTGTATTAGCTTGAAGTACTATTTATATTATTTTAACCGAATACCATCTCTTAGATTGTTGGAGATTCTGTTGGAGTTGTTAATCTTACGCCTGCCGCTCTGCAGTGCCTTGCAGACAAGGTATTTTAGAATTGTTTCCGTTTTCCTACCCACTCCCTTTGTTTCCTCAGTTTCGATTCTTCACTAACACTAATAGTGTCTCGCATAGTTTAGAAGTATACTTTTTTCTATCTACCACTACCATCATGAAAGCGTTAGCCCCAGAAAGGGTAATAGCGTGTTCGGTCCTCACCGCAGACACCTGCAATCCGGAGTTTTACAAATATCTCAGCACCTTATGGTTCTACTTTTTAAAATTTGTTGTTTAAAGTGGATTTACATCCGTTTATTAGCTTTCTGGTTGTTTCTTTTTAAAGCTGACGGAAGTTATAACTCGTTGCGCAAAGACAGCACAGAAATTTGCTATTCATAGTCGGCGAAGAAGGGTACTTGTTGATGATGTGGGATCCGCTCTGAATATGTTGTTCATTCCGGTAATTTGAACGATTTCTTCGTTTTTTACTAATGAGTACACGTCATCCAGTAGTACTGTTCTCATTTCTAGATGCCTATAGGATCTCTGACCCGTCCCCAGCCTTCTATGCGACATTTGCGAATGCCAGGTGGAGAGCAACTGTATGTTAGGGAAGACGTAGATCTCGATGTTCCATCCCTTACCCAGCCTCCACAAATGCGAATTCCCCTGAAGCGTCATATTCGTGGTAAGACTTTTCCTAGACTTTCACTGTTTTTCATCTCTTCATTGACTATCACTGTTTCTCTTCCACTTGAAGGAAAGCAAGTTGAGCTTCCACTGCTTTGGCCATTTTAGTTACTCTACTTGCATTCCGGACTGTTCTATGAATTTATTATAGATCCTTACGCAACCTGTTTTAAATTTCTGCCACTTTCTATTCTAAACTGGCTTGCTTTATCGGAAAATACAAATCGTTTAGTTCACTGGATCCGGGCAGGTAATGATGAAGAGCCACAACCAGAGAAGAAAGTGAAAAAAGCGCTACAAGGAAGTGGAGCGAACTTTTCTGTTCTTCCGGCTGCACTAAGAAAGCGGTAACTAAATCATATTTTGTTATTTATCCCAAGTTTTCCGTTATGGCGAGATACTAGAGATCAAGAATGAGAAAGTGAAATGAAGAAAGTGAGCATCGAGGCGTTATTGTAGTTGAAAGAACGAGAAAATGAAAAGAAAAAGCGAGAAATAATCCACGTGACCTTGTAAGTGGATGCCTATTTTGGTTACGCAGATTTATGTGTTAAAATTTTGTTGGTGCAGGGTGCTTTTGCCAAACGAAATTCTTTCTCCATCACTTTCATTTCGTCTGGCCGCACAAGGATTACCAAAAAAGGAGCAGATTTTGGTTAAGCCATCGTTTTTGGAACCCTTATCAGTCGTAAGTATGATTAAAGTATTCGCTTTTGATTTTAATGTAGTCTTTGGTTCTTATATCCATGATTTATGTGGTTCATCATTGCCTCAATACCCATCCCACTTCAGGAACAACAGGTTTATCTCAAGGAAATTGTTGAGGCTTGTGTTGGTCAGGATGACAAAAAGCGTCAACAAGCACTTCAGTCTCTTGAACGTGATACAGGGATACAAGTACTGCTTCCACGATTGTCTCGCTTGATGTATACATCTGTACGTTTTCTCTGATCGGAAACTAAACAGTAAATGAATTCCATTTTCATATCGATTTCATAGTGTTTTCTTCCTAATGGTTTGCCACGTCTTCGTGGCTGGGAGGTGTTCCTGGGTGTCAGACTGCGATGTAAAGCGAGGAAATTCGTCCCACAGCAGACTCTTCCAAGCTGAGAATGATTCTGGCGTTTCAGTCAGGAAACCCAGTTGGGAATAAATCAATACCAGGATCCGTCACCGTCCTGATATCAAACTACTAACATGGTGGCAAATCTTCCTCGGATCCACACTACCTGTGGTGATGACGACCTCGGGCAGAGTTTGGCTAGGCTGACCTGGCGACTCAAAGGAGCTACAATGGTTAAACCAGCAAATAGCGTTTTAATTTTTCTTCCGGCCTTTAGACAGGAAGTGCAATTTAAAGTTCTTTCCATTTGAATGTATTGACTTCCAGATTCGATGCAATATCGTTCATCGCTGTTTGTCCATGTTAATTTACGTCGTACGAATGATGAGAGCGGTTGCCGCTAATAAATCAGTAAAATTGGATGGAGTAGTAAGTACACTGAATTCATTTCTTTTGTAACTTCATCCTTCTTACATCTGTGATCATATGGCTTGCTTTCTTTCACGTATATTGTGAGTTTTATAGCTTCATGAATTCTTGCCATCGCTGTTGAGTTGCATGCTGTGCAGAGTTCTGTGCACTCGACCTGATTCGGACAATCACTGGGCATTACGTGATTTTGCTGGAAAAACGCTGATAACTATTGTGAAGTATGTAATATCACAGCCTTAGCCTTCTTCATTCATATTTTTTCATCTTCATTTTTTTACTTCGTACGACCCGGCTTCACATCTACTTTACGGATCCCAGTAGTTCTCATATTCGATTCGTTTCCTCGCATCCAGCATCCACGATGGTCTTCTGACTTTTAGGTGTGGCTTTGGCCGCCGTATGAGGATTTTCATTTCATCTTGAGTGAGATAGCCGGGTTGGAGTGTTCCCAGTTGAATTGCAGGTAGTGATTTTCTTCCGGAGAAGTCCCTTATCAATTTCACGTCCCTACCTCGGAGGGATGAGAGGCTTGGTGAGTCCGGAACGGGATCGAACCTGCACTGTCTTTATTGTTAGTCGAAATCTTCGTTCATAGGAGTACTGTATTTCCAGAGTAGTTTTCACTGGTTTCAACTGATTTTAAGGAGAGTGTTGAAGTTTTTATCTAAACTCTATCCTCACGTTTTAGAGATCACGGCACAAAAGACACTTGTCGTCGTTCATTTCGTGCTGTCAAGAGAATTTTTGATGATCCATCCTCAAGTTATTCTATGATCTATGGAACTATTACGACTCTGTTAGAGTTTGCTACGCCACTCGAAGTGAGTTAAACATTTCTTCTCATTGAATTTGGTAAATATTGCGAAAATGAGTTTGTAAAATTGCACAATGTGTTTATATGTAGTTTCTTCGTCCTAAGTTTCTGTTTTTTGATGAGATGTATTGTTGTTAGCACAACATTTTTTCCTCATTAGTTGACGTTTCGGCTATTTCGCCTTCTAGAGTCTGAGAAGGTCAAGATTATGCACAATCTACTCATCCAAGTGCTTCCGTACGCTCAACAGAGGAAACTCAAAGCCTATATTTCAACCGCATTTGGAATAACTTGTTCAGGGACTCACCGCATTCTTTGAGTCTTCCATTTATTGATGGGAACCAGCAGTACAGAATTCACATGAATGAGGAATATCTCTCTCCCAAGTTAAAAAATCGGACAGAAATATTGCGTGAGGTCACGCGTGGGAAGAACGGATTCCACCCTGCTATTCATCTTTAGATTTTTGGAATTTATTCAAAATGCGTCGAGGGTTTTGCGCTGAATTTTTAGGGTTGTGTGCGCGGATGGTGACTTCTACTTTGATATCTTCTCCGTTATGTCTCTGTGCCCAGTGCGTGCTTAGTGGAAAGCTTTTTTTTTACGTTTGAACCGGACTACAGGTGTCTACTTTGATAAACGAATCCGCTATTGCTCTTGGGGGCTAACGTATCCACCACCACACCAAAGACGAGACGAAGAACCCGCATGGTGTGGTTGTGAACATGTCAGTCCTCGGAAAGAGTAATAATGGGTTCGGTCCCTACCGTAGACAACTGCGGTCCGGAGTTTTTCAAATATCTCAGCATCATTGTAGTTATATTTAACGTCCTACCCTAGCATGAAAAAAGAATAAGTAGTGAATTTTAAAAACGTGATTGCACTTATGTTTAATCTTCTTTTATAAGGACCCGGAATGGCCTACCCATTTCGCCAATGTATTCCTCCCGTACTTGTAAAAAGAGATCAGTTTTGCGCCATGCATTGACAGTCATAAAAGCAGTTACAAACCAGCTGGCGTTTTAAAGTGTTCGGTGGAATTTCAGTCACTACTACCGAATACTCTAGACGGGCTCTTTTTAAGTAACGTTTTATATCTGCACTTTTGTCGTTAGAAATAAATCTCTCTCTCCTAAACCTACCGCGACGACTTGCCGTTTCGTAGCAGTTGAAAATGGCTATTAGCTGTGACCTGCAAAGTATTTCCTCCTTCTGCTGTCTTCATTCTAAATTTTTAATTTGGCTTGCAACGAAGCAATTAATTAAGGGTTTAAGTGCGCTTAATTATGTAGGATATTTAGACATTTTTTCTATCCTTACTACTTTATTCATTTCTTTACAAAATTAGCTCGAAAAAGTTCCCACGTTTCACTATCTATAATTTGTATCCAAGCTTCTTATTTACATGCTTCTTCCATATATGATATATTTTGGTCGAATTTCAGTTTCAAGCGTAGAAATGTGTTTAATACATTCGTCGTTGTGCCTAATTTGTAGTGATCGGATCTCGTAAACATGGGACCTCTTCAAATTCTGTTTTATTTTTTGCTCTACGCGATGTCAAGTGAACACAGTGCGTAGAGCCCCTTATATAGAATCAAAAAAGGGCAAGGCACCATCCTTGGCAACACTGTCTGTGTTGGTTATTGTTTACGAAAGGGAATGAATCGCCGTAGGTCTTTTGTACTTGTATTTATGCGGCAAAAAAATCTTAACACATCTTTCATCTCTGGTACTTTCACCAGTGTAGTTGTCTTATTATCTTACTAGTACCAGTCTTTCGCCTCAGACTCAACGAGACGGACGAACTCGATTTCGAAGAATATTTTTTGTAAATTGCACTTGGTCGAATGGGAATATGTTAAAGAAACTTTCAAGAAAATTACTAGAACAATCGTCTTTATTTTTGTGGTTGTGGTCACATTCATTCTATCTACTTTTCTAAATATTTAATTTATTCGTTGCTTCTACTGAGCTACAGCAAGTTTGTTTGAATTTTATGGATTCCAAATAACCTTCGCATCTGTCATCGTTCAATTTCTATGGCAGGACCCGACGTCAAGGATCCGTAACCAATTCTATTTATATAAATGCGTCGTTTTCTTGTTCAGCAATCGCGAGGTTTTTAAACAGCGTACATTTACTTCCACAGAAAAACACCATACAATATAACACTAGCTAACTTTTCGGCAGTATCGCCTTCTTCAGAACCTGGAAGGGTACACTGATATCACTGGGTCACGTGATTGGAGGAATAACAATACCTGAGAATGCGCGCTCGCTATTAGAATTGGGTCCAAGTTTTGCACCATCACAGACCATTTCTAAAACGACCCTGCGTAGGATAGCATGCAACCTTTATGACCTTCAATGAGATTGTATATCAGTGTACCCTTCCAGGCTCTGAAGAAGACGATACTGCCGAAACGTCGGCTAGTGTTGTATTGTATTGTGTTTTTCTATGGAAGTAAATTTATGCTGTTTAAAAACCTCACGATTGCTGAACAAGAAAACGACGCATTCATATTCCAATGCCGAGGTTAATAGAAAGTCGTTCCTGGGATCTATTTATACAATTACTTGACAGGTGATTGCTGATGGCACTGATCGATAGAAAACTAGCTCAGAGGCAGGTGGAACGAAAGACCCGCATGTTGTGATGGTGAACGCGTTAGCTCCCGGAAAGCGTAACAGCGCGTTCGTTCCCCACCGCGGACACCTGCGGTCTGGAGCTTTGCAATTATCTCAGCACCGTTTTGATTGTAATTCCGTTTACAATTTTAGCATCGCCAGCATAATCTGCCGCATTGCAAGCACTTTTCTTAACGTATTTTTTTTAAAAATGTGCTTTGTCTTCAAATACTTCTTTTCGATGCTAAGTTCAAACATTTCTAAGTGATATACTATGGGAGTTCTTTTAGTAGGAAATGCCACTATGTATACAAAATTTTCCTTCTTTTTAGAGATGGAGTTATCTTGATATGTATGGTGAAATATTGCCATATTTGCAAGATAGGGTCTTAGAATTCTGTCAAGAGCACCATGTGCCTGTTGTGCCGATCTTTATCGAGTACTAGAAAGCGTTTGACGGCGTCGAAACGAATGCAGCAGTATCAGCGCTCGTTGACGAAGAAGTGTTCTTTCCTATATACGAACGCTAACTGACTTTTATCGGAACTGTTGCACAAATATACCGCTTTTTCGTCGACTCTTCACCATACTCATAGGAAATGAGGTTCGGCAAGACTACACCATACGTCCAAAGCTATTCAATGGTGAATTGCATTGAATAATCAAGTCGCTCGGTTAGAGCGAGAGAAGCTTACTTATTGCTGGAAAATTCTCATCAAATCCTTATTTCGCCGTCGACTTCGTCATCTTCTCAAGAATTACCAAAATGGCAGAGACGATGATCAATGAGCTCAATGAAGCGGGAAGAAAGATCGGACTACTCGCAGATCGGAAGAAGACTCACTTCATGGAAAAGTAATTTTGTGTTGAGAAACAGATCAAATTGGATGGTTCTGTGATTGCTGGGAACATCTCATACGTCTACATTAGGTGTTAATGAACATGGGGAACAACAAGTATGAGGAATTAGGGGAAGCAGAGCACCTTGAACCGCGTTTGGGCCTAGCGACGAAGCCACAAACCACTTGGAAGGCCCGAAAATCCGTGCTCATCTTCTCGATCTAACAGTAATCCCAAGGCTCTGCTATTCTGCAGAGACGTGCAGTGATACAACGATCACCTCAGAAATACTGCCCACTGCTCATAGAGCGTTTGGCAGAATACAGGTGAACGAAATGAACAGTGGTATGGACTCCAAGAGAAAGGCGTCCTCTTGGACGACCATCCAACAATAGGCGGACATGTTCGTGGCCAACGTCAGCCATCTGCATTCACAAATCGGAATGATTTCAGGATAACAGAAGAACCCTCGCTAGCGTAACCTTGTTCAAAGCAGACCACCACCATGAACGAGTGCATAAAAGGTTGACTTTCAGTTAAGCTCAGCATTAATAATCAGCTTTTATTACCTTATGAGCTCTTCTTTATGGGCTGATATAGGGTTATAACCTACGTAGTAATTGATATTAAGCAAACACATAAAACAAAAATGTTGATGCTGATTTTGATACGGCAGACAGGGCGCTTGCGCATGAATCAAAAACATCTACATGCAAATTTCTAAAGGATTGAGGGTGGTTTTTTCAAACTAAAAAATGAGTCTTGAGGGACGAATACGCCACTAACGCACTCGAACTGACACTTTGTTTAGGTTAATTTTCTGATATGAGTGTGTTTCATTCATTATCCTATGTGTGCAACATATGACTAACCTAACTTTCGAGAGGGAAATGAATACTTTTTAATAACCAGAGCTTGGTTTACACTATTGATTTTGATTAAGTCTGTTTAATATTCGTCGAGTACTAAGACAAAGCTATAAAAGAATACGTTTAAGCTCTGAAGAAGGCGAAATGAACGAAGCGTTAGCCATCGAATATTAGAAAAACTTGTTAACAGCCTCGTATCAGGCCATCAATGAGAATTTGACGATAGTACAAATTGTTTGATTGATATCTTAAACGTTGGCTAAATATTTTTTTTTATTCTTCTGGTTAAATTCCTTGACTTTCGTTCATTGTAGTTGATCCGTTTGCATCCACGCATTGTGTCACTACTGGAGAGAACTAGTTCTGCTGCGATGACAAGTGCTGACCAACAGGAGCGAATAGAAGCCAACAAGCTGCACATCGCTTTGACAGTAAGGTTTTCTTATCTTTATCGTTTACTCTCGAGAACATTGTAGAACATTTATTCGGTAATCACGAACACGGTTCTGTTCGACACTGCTCCGGGCTCACTAAGCCTCTCATTTCTAGTGTGGGTTAATTGGTTAATTGGTATTAGACTTGTGTGAGAAAAGTTACTTCCTGCAATCTAAGTTGGAGCACTCTAGGCCGGCTATTTCATGACTGCAAGGAGATTAAATTCCACCTGCGCTCGACAACACTAAAAACGAAAGGAAAAAGCACCAGCTAAACCTGATAAACTCAGACAGCAGTTCACCCTGTTCGTTCCATTCTAATCCTTGGGTCCCAGTGTGATGTTCTTCTTGGTACCATCTTTGAAATATTATATTGGAATGAAATATTGAATACGTCCCAGTTTAAGGTGGTCCTGGGACTACGGTTTTTGAATTTAGCGGCTTTTTTTCCTTTCCACGAGAAGTAGAATCTTGCACGAAAGAGACGGTGGTCTGATCCCATGTAGAATTTTGGGACAACGACGACATCGGTTAGGCAAAGCCTTCTGTTTACTATGATGTGGTCTATTTCGTTATGGTACTCTCCATTGGGAGGCTCCCAGGTTTAGCGCTGAGGGTGGGGCTTCTGGAATTGCGAGTTACCATGGACGGTCTTGATCACCGTGATAAACTCAGCTGCTCACCCTGTTCGTTCCATTCTAGTCTGTGGATCTCTTGATGTCTTGATGTGTGATGTTCTTCAGACGTTTTTCTTGGTGCAGTCTTGGAGTTGAAATATCCAGTAATGACTATGAAGAATGTCTTCTCTGTAGAACTTCTCCAAGTCCATATAGAACGCTTCGACTTCTTCTTCGTCATAGTTTGATGTCGGCGCGTAAACGACGAAGATTGACAAAGCCGGTATTGATCCACGTCTTCTTAATCGTAAACGTCCGATTCGCATTGTAAGTTGTTCGAATGAATCGATGTTCATGGACAAACCCGTGTTGACGAGAACGCCGACGCTACCGACTCCTTCACTGTCGCATGTTCCGAGGAACATTTCTCCAGTGTCATAGACGGCGTTGAATGGGTGGCGTCGTCTCGTCTCGGCCAGGCCGATGACGTCGTACCTTATCCTTCTTGCTTGCATGAGCAAGTCTTCTATCGAGGACTCGGATGCAAGTGTAGGTGCATTGTAGGTACAGATCGTCACCGTAGTTCTTCGTGATCCAGGCAGCTTTCAGTGACCTTGAGATTTTAGCCGCCTCTCCGTACTCGTCCTACCCAACACTGCGAAATTGGGGGCACTTTCGGGGTCAGGGGAATGAGTCCCGTTTTTTACTGTTAAGGATTTTTGATAGCCACGTATAGCTTGCTCGGCTCTGAACGTGGGGAGTGGTATACTCGCGGGTAGCTTGCCAAGCTCCTAGAGTGGACGTGGAGCTTATTTGTTGGAGGCGACTTTAAACCGCCTGCCATATACTTTCCAGTCACCTGATTTAAGGCTTTTGACCGAATTGACTCGTAGAATACAATCCGCATAAATTAGAATTTACCCACACACGCGTGCATGAATACGCCTGGGAAATACAGAAAGCATGTGCCTAATCGGCGTAGCAGAAACAGATAACCCATCCCCTGGATCCACCTGCGTCTCAGGGAAACTAGGGTCGCTTGCGGTCCGCGATTAAATTAATGCTGCAGAAAGCTTAAAATGAAACTGTTGGCATTGATCCATCCCTGACGAATGCGCCATGTATTCGACTTCATCAAGTATCGTTAGAGGTGATTGAATGCATATCTAACCTGTACTTGCGGTAACCGACCGGTGTATCGTCAGTATTGCTATTCTCCTGGAATGTACCCACTTTCCGACCCCGGATGGATGGAAAGCTTGATGAGCATGGGGCACGGGATCGATCCCACGTGGACTGCAGGACGCGTCTAACTAGTGTGCCACACACGCTCCCATGGATATTGCATGCAGCGATTAATTAGGCTTAGTTCTGTACCATCGGAAATGACGTATCGTAAGGAATATTTTAGGCATGACTTTTAATTTAGGCTTAGACTATATTTCCAAACATATTACCAAATGCAGAATTGATTTTGAATATTCGGAACTTATTGCAGAAGAAAAAAATCTTTGGGGAGGAAACAAAGAAATTCTTTTGTATTGGAATTAGCTTATATATTTTTTGTAATGGTTTCTTCTTCATAGTTGATGTGAAAATTGCTGGTTTTTAACTATTAGATGTAATCAAGGGCACAAAGAACTTCTGAAGTCAAAGAAAATGTTTGGATTTATTTTAGAAACACGAACCATGTTTGCGACGGCTGATAAAGCAAGCAGCACATGCATCGAGAAGGGATCATATGAATGGACATCCATGAGATACACTTGTATACAATTTATTACAAATATATTTGTGATAATCATTCTGACCAATTGCTCGTGTGTCCTGAACTTTGTCTTTTCTATCGTGCTTTGGTAATGATTCTGATGTCACTAGTTGTAGGTTAGATCATATCTCTCTGTATATACTCCAATATAGGAAAAACCATCAGTTGAGTTGATCCTTTTTATATTGTCGGGTGGGTTAACCGTTTCGCGACCATACACGTTGATTTCAAGGCTGCTGTATGTTTCCGTACAACTTGATTTCAATGTGCACGAGTTCTCTGGCTTATTTTGCCATGCAAACCTTTTTTGCCAGTTTTGTAGTCAAGAGATAGGTTGCTGAAGACGGACTTTATACTGGGATGCTTCCATGGATAGGTGTTCTCGTTACGCTGTGCTACTGAAAGTAATACTACGCTATACTTTCGGGCGGGTTAGCCTGTCTTCTTGAATTTCGCGGTGGATCTGTTGGCACTTAAATAGTAATGTTTTGCAGTTAGGCGTACTTTATCGTTACGAAAAGGTAGCACATCACGGAGGAGACTTCTCTAAACGTGTTTGTACTATGCTCAGAACGCCTCTGCGTCCTCAAAGTGCGCATTTATCCGTGGGCAAACTACATCCCTTTTGAAAAGAACATATTTCCAACTCTTATTGGACCTTCATACTGGTGTTGTGAGACGCTTAACTGAAAAGCATTTATTTTAAAATGTACGTCCTCCAGATAAAGTTTATGTGGAGCTGTTTGCAGTGTGTATCGAGAGTAAGCGTAGAGTGCGCACTGATATGTAAGGAGTAGAATGCAGAAATGGATGTTCTTTATGTTGCTTAGGCTTAAATGTCCTTTGGAAAAAATGCATGTTCTTGACTCGTATTTTCATACCATCTTACTTATAGTTTAAATCTTTTACTTAAGATGTTTATTTGGCCGTACTTCTTCAAACTTTGGCAATCATACAATAACTTGCGTGACCTACTGATATATCGAGTCCTGCTATACCTTCATAAGGATCTGGTGCCAATTTGCTAACCTTGAAGTGGAAGAAGGTTCGGTGAGCCAGAGATGCGACATCGAATCAATGACGACTTTTGCATTGCCTGTAACACCTATAACAGCTGCGCTATGCACGATCCCTTCTATATTCTACTGGTCATTGTTGGAGAGGACCTGCATAGGCAGGCTGTCCGAAGCTCGTTTTTAAAATCTTTGTTTGGATGACGATTAAAATGCAGTCTGTATTTCGTCCATTGGTTTAGCCCTCGAATTTTTCTTTCGTAACAAATTTATTGAGAAGTGGAATTCCATTAGAGGGTATGATCGCCGAAAAAGCGAGTTTAAGTTTCCTATCGAAACTTCTAACGAAAAGAAAGTTGTGCCATGGAAAGTAAAGTTAACTGTCTACTGCGTCAACGTTTAAGCTAAAAGACAGTGGAAGGTCTCTTAGAAAAAGTGTGACTTTTCGTTGCTTTTGAACATCATCTCCTCAACAACTTGTTTTTCACACTTGAAATACCAAAAGAATAAGGTAGGAAATTGTCCTCCATCTAAAATACTTGGAAGATTTCTTGTCAAAAGGCGACACCTTTATTAAGCAAACTATGAACAACAGCCGAGAAAACGTTAAAATTTCAACAGCATGGAGAAACAAAGCTTCCACTCGCTGATATAGGTGGATAACAGCTTCAAATGCTTTGTATAAGAGCAAACAGTGCAGTGGTAACGATGTAGTTAATTATACGAAAGGCGCAACTTGCTCAGACCTGGTTCGACACTGCCTGCATCCACTAACCCTCTCCTTCCCTCCAGCGTCGAGAAGTTGGTAGAAGACGTTTTTGAAACCAGGACGGTCCCTTTAATCCACGTAGAAACGCCCTAAGACGGCTATATCAGGATTCCACGAAGAATCGACTCGATCGTTATTCAACATTTTGACATTCATAACGAAGACCAATACTTCCAAGTAGTAGCCAAAACCACACGCAAAAAAAAGAGCTGTGGGACCCTTATTAACGATGGGTCAGAGAAAACGAAAGCCAAAAATCTCATTGCATTCTTATTTATAATGTATAAATAATAATGGGCTGCGTGTGGCGCAGTGGTCGGGGGCGCCATGCAACACACGTGAAATCGATCTCCGCGCCCATGGCCCACTAAGCCTTCCATTCCTCCGCGGTCGGCATATTGGTACCAAACTTGTCTGGGACGATAGAGGCACTAGCTCGATACATCAGCAGGCCACCGCAATTCATTGTAAAGCCCAGATATGCATCTAATTACCACTAAAAAATGATTAATAATGCTTGGCGCATTCCTCAGGGACTGATCAGCGCCGAGAGCTTTATCCTTTTATCCTTTTATAAATAATTCTGAACGAAAGAAAACTTGGTGGAGCATGAATGTGTCGTTTTCTTGTTCAGCAATCGCGAGGTTTTTAAACAGCATACATTTACTTCCATAAAAACACAATACAATACAGCAGTAGCTGACGTTTCGGCAGTATCGCCTTCTTCAGAGCCTGGAAGGGTATACTGATATACAATCTACTAGGCCAAACGCTTCAATAACACTTAACACTCTTTGTGTGTTGTGTTTTTCTATGGAAGTAAATGTATGCTGTTTAAAAACCTCGCGATTGCTGAACAAGAAAAAGACACATTCATATTCCAATGCCGAGGTTAAGAGAAAGTCGATCCTTGGTGGAGCTTTCATTTTCTGATCCAAAGTAAGTAAAGGTGAGCTTGAGCAAAGAGCTACTAACGAAAGCACGATGCAATGGTTGTTCTGGAGATTTTTGCATAAGGGGAAAGAGCACTGAAAATGAGAAGCTTAGGCAGGGACGGTCAACGGAAGCTGACAACGAATGATTTGGGAACGATTATGAAAACCGATCTCGCGCAACCATACGAGATTTTGTTGACTGCTCTGTTGTCGTTCAGTATCTGCAGTGAATTGGAGAGGTTAAAATGATCGATATGTGGATGCCTCTATTATGATGTGTGCTACGCATTTGCTTGGACAAAGATAAAGCTCCTAAGCAAATCTAGAAGAGTGGTAGAAAACTGGTTGAGAGGGTGGCAGAGAAAGATACTCGTCCTACCCAACGTTTCGAAATTGCGGCCTCCTTCGGGGTCAGCGGAATGAGGCCCGTTTTTTTTTTACTGTGTTTAGCATTTCGATACCCACTTATAGCTTGCTGGGCTCTAAGCGTGGGGCTGCGTATACTCACGGGTAGCTTGCCAGGTTTTCCCAGAGTGAACTTGAAGGGCGACTCCTTGCCGCCTCTGATATACTTCCCTGTCACTTATTGCGGGTTTTTGGCCGAATTGACTCGTAGAATGCGATCCGCAAAAGTGAGATCGCACCCACACAAGCATGCTGGCGGAGTTGATGCGAGGTTGGCATAGGTCTTTGTTGTTGTTGGTCGATGGGTGACGTTTCGGCGATTTCGCCTTCGTCAGAGCTGTGGTGTTACGAGTGTCACACTATGATACCAACCTGGCATCAGCTCAACAAGATCAGATCAGGTCGTATAAATAAATATATCAACTATTTATGCTGAGATTTATAGAAAGTCGGTCTTTTGAGTTTTATATATGTGTATATATGTATATTTATATATGTTTATATATATATGTAAATTTATATATATATATATATATATATATATGCACATTCATTCTACCTTTCTATACATGCTCACTCAATACATATATATATATATATATATATATATATATGCACATTCATTCTACCTTTCTATACATGCTCACTCAATACATATATATATATATATTTGTTTATATATATAAATGCATAGATATATAAATATATATGTTCCCTCAATAACCCTGTTAGCTGTCAAGAAATTTTCGGGATGCATATCCTTACATCGCATGAATTCCCCACAAAATACGGATGTTTCTTCCGATTCTCGATCAAATTCACATGAACTCCCTGTATAATCCTAACCTTTTTATTTTCTGCCTTCTATAATTTTTATGGTAGAGTATTAAGCGAAATACAACCACAAGATAGCTGAGATATTTGCAAAACTCCGGACCGCAGGCGTCTGCGGTGGAGAACGAAAGCGCTATTGTCCTTCGTGGGTTAAACATCAGCCTCATTGATGATGCTTCAGTCCGCTCAAGTAGTCCTCCTACAGTCTCCATCATTTTCTTGCCTTCTCATTTCATCAAATAGAAACCTGGTGCCAAGCTCTCTATTAATATGAGCATCTCTGATCTGAGTTAAACGTCATGCCTTTATCCCTCCAATGACAGGGGTCTCAGCTATTCCTTATTCGCTGCTGCTTTTTTTTGTCATATTACGTCTTAAGTCTATCACATAAGCTATTCTTATTACCAACTCTTTGGTCTGACCTCTACCACTCCGCTACTTACCATTCCTTTCTTTTCCTCACAGTCGTTGTCCCTGGTGGCTGTTTCAATCGAGTATGGTGGCGGGTGCGAGTTTCAAACCGTTGTCTGTAAAATAACTGCGTTTACTACCACATCTGATCGACATTAGTTGCGACCACTTCGGCGCAACATGTTGGCGGCCGTCCTAGAGGTCGCCTGCATCCTCGTGGAGTCCACTTCACTGTCATTTTCGTCCACCTGTCATCTGTTGTTTTCGTTATATGACCAGCCCATCTATATTTTGCTATCGATGTGTGTTCTGTGTTCTATATGAAACTTCTTTTTCATATTGCATCGCCACCAAATAAAAATGATTATCTCTCCCTCCGAAACATCCTCTTAGATGTCGTGTTGCTTTTCCTTAATGATCCTGGTATCATATCTCCACTAGCATTGTTTCCGTATTGGCATATCAACATTATTGTATTACTATTGTTATAAAAAGCTTTCATCACTCAATTTCGACATTGTGCTCTGTTAGAAAAGCAACGTTAGAAAGTACCACGTGGCAAACTCGTACAAAATCGAGTATTCAGTTTAGAATAAGTGATTATTCGGTGCTGAAAACCTGTTTGAAGACTTCATTTCGCTGATCAACCAATACAATTGGTGAGATTTTTTGAGTCGATTCAAACTCATAGTAGCAAACAACTGTCAACGAAACAAGCTGTCGTATGGGCGACCTCAGAGCAGGAATGCTACGTTCACGTACGCAACATTCAGTACACATAAAAAACACCCATTCTTTCTATGCGCTAATGGTTATTAACAGAAGCAATTAACCGTGTCATATCCTCTTTGAATAAGAAGAAAAGTGGTGTAGCGCTGCAATACACTTTCCGTCCCCGGAAACTAGACGGACCGAATATGTCACCTAACGACAAAAGAAAGGAGAACAATGAAAATGCTCCATTGAAGATGGCCAAAACAGCGTTCAGACACCATTAGATGCCCGCGTTCTAATAGTGCACCAACACCAGAAAGACTTTAATACTTTCGAAAAAGTTTCTGCAACGTATTGTTAAAATAAGCGTAGAGAAAACACCTCGACGATGCAGAACTCTACCTCTCTATGCACGTCGACCTTAGAAGAATGCTGGAAAGTTCGGAGATGAATGTGCC
Source organism: Angiostrongylus costaricensis (assembly GCA_900624975.1). Taxonomy (NCBI): domain Eukaryota; kingdom Metazoa; phylum Nematoda; class Chromadorea; order Rhabditida; family Metastrongylidae; genus Angiostrongylus; species Angiostrongylus costaricensis. The sequence goes on along the minus strand of UYYA01004188.1, from coordinate 20,019 downwards.
AAACGACATCATCGTCTCTCCATCGCTGACAAACCTATCACGCACTCCTTTTCCGATAAAAACACTCATTGAAATATCGCGAAAGTGAAAGGAAGCACTCTATCTCACTTTCATCAATTGAAAGGAAGCTTTTATCCAGTCGAGGTAGAAGCAGTCACAGAAGCCTTCGACGGTAACGAAGTCCCTATTCAGTATATAAGGGTTTCTCTTGAGCTATGTAAAAGTTCTACAACCAAGATATCTCCATGGTACAACGATATTAACTTCGACATGAAAAGAGGGGTTAGACATGGCGAAACAATCTCGAAGAAATTATTTACCGCCATCTCTCGAGAAGGTCATGCGAACAGTGGAATGGACAACATCGGAGCGAAAATCGGTGGTTGACAATTACATTATATTCGCTTTGCTGATGACAACGTTCTTATAACACCAAGAATTAGCCATACGGAACGAGTGCTTGCCAACTTTTATGAAGCCTCTGGAAAAATTTGCCTTCGGCTAAATCTCACAAAAGCGATGCTCATGATGAACAGTTTGGCTACGTATACCTCATTCAGGTTCAACGGAATGCACATCTCCGAATGCTCAGTTAAATCATTCTAGGTCGGGAAATCAACATGATGAACTACTTAGCTCCAGAGTTGAGCAGAAAAAAACGAGCAACTTCGGGACCTTTCAAGAGCATCGACGATGTAGTGAAGAGGGCAAGGAACACCCGATTCCGTGCCTACCTTTTCGACTCAACGATACTTTCTGCCTTAACATATGCAGAAGGAACCTGGTCGATGCCTAAGCAAGATGAAAGATCACTCAGCATTATTGAATGCACAGTCGAAAGTACGATGCTAGGAGTATCCCGTGTCGCACAAGTGAGAGAAGACATCCGAAGCTCCGACCAAAGCTAACGATTAAAAATCACAGACACCGTTCTGTACACTATAATTCGAAGATAAGTTGGAGCGGACACGTAATGCGTATGAACGAAAACCGATAGTCAATGCCGTCAGTGATTGCATTCAACGGGATGTCAAAGGTACTGCAGGAATACCATCGAGCCGATGGTCAGAGTTCGCATAAATCGTCGTGGAAAAGTACGATGCTCAGCGACTCAGTACGATGGGTAGAATGCGCTGGTCTATTCTTGTACGCGACAAGGAAAAATTTAAGGTTTACATTGCGCTCGCTCGAATCATTCGACAATCAACGGGACGGCGGGTGATAGGCGACTGGTGGTCCGTTTTTCGAAGTCCACCAAAAATACTAGGGAATAAACAGTATTTTGGGAAACATTTAATCACATTGTGCACACGCGTAAGATGAAGCGTTTTCAAAAAATGACCTATCTGCTGGACATCCTTCAAGAGGATATATATATGTATACATTTTTACAAATATATTTCTGTATATTCTTCTTGCAACACAGCGAAGTTTAAAACTTCTACAGTGCTTCCATTTGCGAGTCATTGCGAAAGTCAAATATGCATTCACTTACGCCCAACGTTGGTTAATGAAGTCGAATGCGTGGCTCATCACTCAAGAATTCATCAAGGCCGAGACCTTTGCCCTTTTTATCCTAAACAGAGTTGAAACAAACGCGGAGACAAGATTTGATCTGCAGGAAAAAACAAAAAGACATAAGATAACTTCGTAAATGTTAGGAAAATACTTGAATTTATGAGAACGAAAGTCACGACGACATAGGCTGCGGTGGGAAAACTGGCCGCCTTATCATTTCCGGGATTCAAAGGAGAAATATGGGAAAGGCGAGAATTTGAAGACATCTTTTAAAAAGTGAAGAACAGCATTCGCGAATAATAGAAGCGAGTTAGCTCCACTCCGACAAGTCTGTGCTATAATAAGCGGCGGTAACAGAGCGTCCTTGATATCCTGCTTTGCTCCAACAACAAGACGAAACTATTCCGACTTGCTGCAGTCCATAAGACGTGGTTTTGTTAATGTATTTCGTTGTTGAGAAACCCACTCAAACAAAAGGGGGCATTTCGCCTATGAGGACAATGAGCTCTTTCAATAAATTGCAACGAGAATAAAATCTTTGAAAAATTTTGCATAATGTTCACCATAGATGGGGTGTTTCTACTACAAGCTCGAAAAGCCATCAACTCGGCAAATGGTCTGAATATCGTAAAACTATCTCCAGCTCTCTGAAGAACCATTTCCTTACGAATGTGTTGCCCAAGTAGAAAGTTTTCGACGATTGTGTAATGAATGAAGGTGATTACCTAATTTCACAATTTTTATCATTACTAATTTCTATGGTGTAGAACTCTAAGAAGCTCTGTTCCAGCAACCAAATTGGAAAATAGCAACATCCTTGGAAAGGAAAAAAGTTCAGGAGGGACAACAACGATATCATCGATATCCACATAGGTGAATGAAACGAGTAGTCCGATCAGATAACAATAGTTAAAATTGAAGTCAACCATAGATCGATGTTGTAAGTTAGATCTGGATATTGTGCTCCGCTTGTTAGTGAGAAATGAAAAGCGACACATTTTGCATAGAGCCATACGACTGACTTTTAATATTCTCCAGCACCAATTAGGAAATGTTCACTTAAAGATAGCTTCGACATACTACTTCCTTGCTGAACCATTACCAAGCAGATCGGTTGTGTAGTTGAGCCATGCTGATCCATTACCGAGCAGATCGGTTGTGTAGCTTTGTTATCTGAAGGAAAAAAAACTCTTTAGAAAGCAAAATGGTTTGATTTTTTGAGCAGTAGCTACAAACTGTGGTTGTATGAATTGACTCAAAACTACTAGACTACCTTAACTTATTATTTACTGTCTACTCTTTTTAATCTCAGACTATGTTGCGAAATATAGCTTCAATGATGCTTAGATATTTGCAAAACTTTGGAACGAACGCGCTATTGTCCTTTCCGGGGAGTAACGCGTTCACCACCACACCATGCGGATCCTTCGTTTCACCTGTCTCTCAGCTAGTTCTATCGATCTCTGAGGTCAGCATCACCCATTAGCTGGATTGGTCTGAAAAACCCAAATCGGCAGTGAACCCATTTATGCTGACGCTATAGTTATAATCTTAACTCTTTTATTTACTGCCTTTTTCTTCTTAATGGCAGGGTATGTTTCGAATTATAACTCGTATGAAATGCTGAGATGTTTGCAAAACTCCGGACCACAGGTGTATGCAGTGGGAAACGAACACGCGCTGTTGTCCTTACCGGTAAGGACTCTCTAATCTAATGGCAGGGTATATTGCGAAATATAGCTTCAATGATGTTGAGATATTTGCAAAATGAGAATTTTTGAAAAAAAAAGAGAATGAAAACAAAATGAGAATACTTCTATTTGATCGAGTTCATAAACGTTGGCAAGGAAGAATAAGAAAGAGGGCAAGAACTGAAGAACAGAAGATCCATTCCAACTATAACCGATGAATGCCAGATAGTGAATGGCGGACGTGTTGATTCTCAGTGATCAACATCAATGGCTGACAACGAGTGCTTTCAGCTACGGTACATGCACAACAACTCCGTATTTTCTGTAGTTGTTGCCCCAACAATCCTGACGAGACTAACTGGACAAAATCTTGACTCGATTGATGTCAAATGTTTATGGGTTCGGTGTCGATTTAAGTTCTGTTATGGTAACTTCTTTTACATCACTCTCCGACTACGTTCTTACTAGGTCCACTGTGTCGTATTTATTTAACAGCGTACGGAATGTAATTTAATATAATGGCACTGGTCGATAGAACTAGCTGAGAGGCAGGCGAAACGAAAGGCCTGCATGGTGTGGTGGTGAAAACGTTAGCAACTGAAAGGGTAACAGCGCGTTCACTCTCCACAGCAGACACTTGCGGTTCGGAGTTTTGCAAATATCTCAGGACCATTATGGTTTAATTTAACATATTTCCAAGAAACTGATTCTTGCATGTACTTACACTATGCACCTTTTCCGATTATTTCCCCGCACATTTTTTCTGTGACACTTTTGCCCTCATTATTTAGGTCTCCTTTTGATGTAATAAACCAAAAGTGTTCGAGAAAAGGCTAATTATTCCATTCCAAGATGTAATAGCAGTAAAGATGTATGCAAGGCATCACTAAAACCATTGATTAGGTTGACACTGGGCACGTTTATCGGCTAGGAATTCACACTACGCACGTTCATCTATATTTCCACACATTCTGCTATTGCGAATATTGCAAGTTTCTAAATATTATCGTCTTCTGAAAAGACATATGAATACCAAGACCGAGAATGGAATAGAGAATGGGTCAAAACAGCAGATGCAGCCGGTGTGGAACCATCTGTCGGCAAATGATTTAGCAACTTCTTCTGTCCTTTACTTAAGTAATAAAACACATAGACCCATCTGTATCAATGATCGTATGTCTTCTAATTGTTCAACATTCAACTAAACCAATCATCAGGTGTGTAGGCGCACGCATAAATAGGACAACACCGTTGCTAAACCATATCCTCAAACAGTCTCTCAAGTTCTTACCATCCCATCTCCCTGCTTTCAAAATGTTCTCAGTCTATCTACATCGTTCGTATACAAAAGGCGAATATGTTATAGAGTAATGTGATGTTACCACACTCTACCCAAATGTCTCACATAACACGCAATACAAGGTATTCTCGAGATGCTTAAAGAATATGAAAAGAAAACAGATGGTTTGTCGTTTAAACAGACCATGACTTTGTTAGAAATATCCTAGGTGTTCAATTTCCAGTTGGCCCTAGAGATAACATGAGGAAATCGGAGCGTAGGCGATGGGACAGCGATTGGCATCAAGCATTGCCATCTCCGCTTGGTATAAGGTTAAAGCTTTAGTTCTCAACGTATAGATAAATGTTCAGTGATCTGCTCTAAACAAGAGAAGATGGGTAAATGTTTTGGATTCTTGAATAAACAGCCGGGATACATAAATTTCAGGCCAGGAAAAGCTAAGGAGCTGTGGCTTCGACTCTTAATCTTTCAAAAACACCTTTTCGAAAGTGACTACATCACAAAGCATTATCGAAAACCAAGTAGTGAAAATCTGCTAGCCTGTGTAATCTGTTAGTCCAAAAGTGAGTCCGAAAGACGAACGTCTCACCATCACACGTGACCTGGCGCCGTTTCTCAGATTAATTTTTTAAAATATAGTAGGTTGAATGTGGGTGGTGGGAGAGGATGGAGGGTGCGGCCCAGCGGTCGGGGGAGCCCTGCAATACATATGGGATCAATTTCTGCTCCCAGGGCCCACCAAGCGCCCATCCCACCGGGGTCGGCAAATTGGTGCCATACTTGTTTGGAAGGATAGCAGCACTTACTCGATACATCAGTAGGTCACTGCGAGCCATTGTGAACGCTAGATATGCATTCATCCACCACCAGCGATGCTTAGTAAAGTCGATTGCTTGATGCAACCCTCAGCGATTGGTCAACGCCAAGAGCTTTCTTCTGTTATAAGGATGACTGAATGAATATTTCATCCATGCAGTTTTGTTCCAGTTGACAAAACCTGGCGAGTGGAGGGCATGTCTTTTCCTCTGTCTTGGAGCAGAACCACTCACAGTATGTGCATTGCGCAACAGCCCTAGCCTCTGCGCTACTCACGCCCAGAAGTTCTTTAGAGAAAGAATTCTGCACAACACAATATGGTAGGCAACGAGGCGGCGACTGGCACCAGAGCATGCCGTCGTATTGTCATCTGAAGGAGAAGTTCTACTTCTTATTACCGGGATGTAAATCTGTAGATGATTGCTTTATCCTTTCTTTTCAACAAGAGCAAGTTTTAAATCATTAAAAGAATTTGAAAGTGTAAAGTAGGCTTCACGCTAAAGAAGCCGAAGAAGTACTTTTAAGACAGCATTGTTTTTAAAAACCGATTTCCTCCTATTCACTTAATTACTTGGATAACTGGAGGGCCCGTCTTCACTGGTTGTGTGGGCCCCTGTACAATTTTCATTATTTTGTTGTTTTGCTGGTTTAGACACTGTGGTTCCCTGGAGTGCAGACATCAGCCTCGCCAATGTCTGCACCAGGTCATCACCACCATAAGCAGTTCCCGCAGTTGTGGATCAGAGAAAAGTTTACCACAATGCAACTACTTTGATGCCAGGATGGTGGTGTAGCTGGAGTTCCTGATGGAAGCACCAGACTTCTCCTTAGCTTTGGAGACCTTGCCAGGGGATGAGTCCACCTGCTGTACATCTCAGCCCGAGACCCAGGAAGATCTCCGAGCCACGAAGAGGCGGTAAACCGCTGGGAGCTTCTATCCTAATTAAGCATGAATAATTTTTTCTCGTTTTGCTGACAGGATTACGGCACAAGTTCGATTATCGAAATGAGATTTTTGTGGTCTATTTTCGGATTCTTGGAGTTAAAATTAAAGTTATATTTCGGAATAAATACCCTGCAGTGTAGGCAGTGAATAATAAGTTAAAATCCGAAAATAAACTGTAGAGAGGAATGCCTCATAATCACCCGTGATACCGGGTAGTATTTAAACCTGTTATTCTGATGTGAGGGGTAAACTACGCTTCCATGTGAACTCTGTGCGGTTGGTGTTCTAGTGACATATTCAGTGGAAGACTCATAGAAAGTGGTGAGTGTGCAAAGAAGCTTTTCTGTGTTCAATGTGATTGGAATTTTGGTTGAGCATTTTCTCTGTTTGGTTATGGAGGTGTTTGGCTGTGTAGAGTGCAGTCAACTTGACTTTTCCAGACTCTGAGGAAAGCGAAATTCGCCGAAGCTTCAGCTTCTGCGTAAATAAAGAAATAAGATAACACCTCGTGTTTGCTAAACAAGAATATAAAGAATAGCGCAGTATGCATTTCGCTAACACAGCTCAATGAAAATACCTATGCATAAACCTGCTCCAATACAAAATCTGTTTCGACTAGATATCGGCCAGCTACCACAGATTCGACAAAATCTCCTGTGTAGCTAAAATAGGGCAGAAAGAAAAAGAAGCAAATTAAAGTCCAGTTCTACGTTCCAAAACATGCAGTAATCCAAATATTGAATTCAATGCGGCACGGTTGTGAAAGGGTTGAGAGACTTCGGGAGTTTTAGCTTTGACATCTTTAATCTTTATATTAACCATCCCTCATTCGTCTGAGTAGTTGTTTTTTTTCCACTAGTGTTTTCCACGATGGTGGTAAACAAGGTGTGTGTAAAACTGACGAAATCAAATTTTTATTCAACAACTCTATTCCCTCTGTTAATCATAAATTTTATAGAACAAAAAAGTAGGCACTTGGAGTAAAAGAACAAAAACTAGCTCGTTTTCCGCGTTCCAGAAAATGGAGGCACTCGTATTGCATGCTATTCATTTATGACCACCTCTCAAATTACTCTTATCTCTTTTAGTAGGAACAGAGACCAACAGCTCCATCGCAATTGTTTGAACCTGTTGGACAAGCGCTGCATACTGCACCAATAGGGTAGATGCTAGCTCCGACGACGTTCACTCTGAAGCAAGGCGAAACATCTGCAAAACGTTAAGGAAATGGAGGGTTTAGGCATAGAAAAACTTACGGATCTCGGTACATGCAAGAAGTGAAGTAAAATCCATTGCAAAGTTGAGTTGCACAACCTACATGCCTGTTACTACCCCAAAGAACCTGGAATAACTCTGTGCTATAAGGGCTTGCGGACGCCTACGATTATAGTCGCTGAAGAAATAGCACAAACCTTGCTAACCCTTGCCACCGCTCTTTGCGTGCGCTGAAGAACATCCGGCGTTAATAACATATTCGAAGGAATGCCATTTCCTCCGAGTTCATTGGTGAACGTTCCAATTGCCTGCAGTGGTAAGAATGAAACGTAAGGAATAAATGATATAAAATTGACAANAAATTGGTTAATGAAGGAATACGATGAAATGGTTGGTGTTGGTCAATCCCTTGGGGATCTTAGGGATACGTCCAGCATTCGATTCCAGTATGCGTCGTACAGTGGTCTGTCGAATTAAATCGAGGTCTTTGTAAATCCCGACAATTCTGATGAAATCCGCAAATACATAGTAGTAGGGAACCTAGTTTTCCCGGAACATTAGACTGAATAGACAACAATACCGTATATCGGAGTGCGGGTCTAACCACTGCAGTTCAATTTAAACATCCATCTATAGACAAGTACTCTACTTGTTTATAGATGGATCTTTAAATTTGCGTCCATTGCATACAACGTTATTTAGATCATTGGTGGACGATGGAAAGTGATCGAGAAACTTGGCGAAGGAGGAATGGGAGCAATTTACAAGGTCGCAGACAGAAATCGCAAGAATTTTTTTGCCGCAATGAAGGTCGGAATTCTTTGCCGTTATTTCGGATTCTGTGAAGGCGTTTCCAAACAAAAGTTTTTTTTCTAGGTAGAAAACGAGTTATCTGAAGGTGGTGTGCTAAAACTAGAAGTTCATCTACTTCAGAAACTGCAAAAGATGAAGGGCACAATGAAGTTGTACGACTCTGGAAACAGACGCAGATATTGGTGACTTAGTGATATCCCACTAATTATAGTTCTGTGAGTGAGTATTTGGCGTCGAAGGGTTGCCTAAATATTTTTTGGAACGATCTTGCCGACTGCAATTGGAAGTAGAGAAGAAATCCATTTTGTTTACATTACCCCCAACATTACATATTATGTACTTGTCATCGAGGTCCTACATCTTTCATCAAATTCGTTTCGTCGCAGACATCATCGAGATTTTGTGGATTTGCATTTGCATTGCACAATAAGGACGCGTGTAGCACAACATTGAGAGATACGCTGTGATATACACGTGCTCGTTGTCTTGATCCGGTACCACAGGTTACCAACTTTCCATCTTTCCGTGCTTGGCAAATCAGTGCTGCATTTGTCAGCGACAATGACATGATACATGATCGGTGGGCCATCGGGATTCATTCTAAAAACCAGATATGCACTGAATGACCTCTAACGATGGTTGATATACGCGCACACGTTGCGCACCCCTCAGGAATAGCAATACCGGAAGCTTTATCACCTATCATTTATTCTGCAGTGGAAGATATTTAAAATGTATGGTTATTAATTTCAAAGATGAAAAGAAAAGCAAAGATTTTACCAATTTAGCCATGTTCTTCGCCGACGGCAGCGGGTTTTGTGCTTGAAATGTTCCTTGAGCAACATTTGAGCGTATTCCATTCAGCATGTCGAGAGCTTCTGCTCTATTTTCGTCCCTTAGCGTCAATTCTTGACATCCGAAAGCTTGAACAAAACACTCGATAAAATTTTTCGACGTGTTGAACAATAAAAGAAATAATTGGAAACACTTACGAGCTTCGAAAGGACCACCGGACAAGACATGACGCAAACTACTGATTTCGCGCCTTTGCTCAGCTGTAGACGCAATGTGAAGTAAACTGTTTTTAGTGTGTTTAAAGTGCAGTCTTAAGGTCTGACGTAAACGGCTATTATGCGAAGTCTCCGAATTAGAATAACATCTAACTCTTTGTTCGCGTCCTCATAACCTCTGGGCTCTAAAGAAGTCGAAGTCGCCAAAAGCTCAGTCAATGAATAAAAGAAAAAAGTCAGGAGCACCAACAACAACAATAAAGACTGATGCCAACCTTGTGTAAGCTCATCAATGGTAGTTCTTAATAACAACACCGTTTTCACAGGTTCCAGAAGACGTTGGTTAAGAGACGATGATTTCATAACCACTGCAGTATGTGGCTACTTTGCTTATTCACAGTCGTCTACAAACTTTTTCATCGTTCACTATCTATTTACGCTTCTTAGGACACTCTTCCTGATAAAGATCCCAAACATTTTTGACCTAATAAGGGATGGATAAAAGTATTATGATAACTGTTTGTTATCCACATGATGTGAAATAAAAAATAAAATTAAACATCTCTCTGTGAACAATTAAATTATCAACTAAATTCTAAAATTGGCCCATTATTCGTGCTTGGGTTACTTTGCGGATTTTTGCTCATGGGAAGCGAATACGGGGTTAGATGTTATTCTAATTCGGAGACTTCGAATAATAGCCTTTTACGTCAGACCTCAAAACTGCACTTTAAACATACTAAAAACAGTTTACTTCACTTTGCGTCAGCAGCTGAGCAAAATAACTTGACTAATTGAAAAGTAGTGCGAAATTGGTAGTGTTTATAAGGCGCGAAATCAGTAGTTGAGCACTGCACACCTATGTTCCCAGCGCCACTGGTGGTTCTCTGTAGCACGGTTGGTGAACGGCTTGATTTATACGCTTTAGAACTCATCACATAGACCTGTTTTTGTAGCTTTTGCGTCATGTCTTGTCCGGTGGTCCTTTCGAAGCTCGTAAGTGTTTCCAATTATTTCTTTTATTGTTCAACACGTCGAAAAATTTTATCGAGTGTTTTGTTCAAGCTTTCGGATGTCAAGGATTGACGCTAAGGGACGAAAATAGAGCAGAAGCTCTCGACATGCTGAATGGAATACGCTCAAATGTTGCTCAAGGAACATTTCAAGCACAAAACCCGCTGCCGTCGGCGAAGAACATGGCTAAATTGGTAAAATCTTTGCTTTTCTTTTCATCTTTGAAATTAATAACCATACATTTTAAATATATTCTACTGCAGAATAAGTGATAGGTGATAAAGCTTCCGGTATTGCTATTCCTGAGGAGTGCGCAACGTGTGAGTGTATCGTTAGAGGTCATTCAGTGCATATCTGGCTTTTAAAATGAATCCCGATGGTCCACCGATGTATCATGTCATTGTCGCTGACAAATGTAGCACTAATTTGCCAAGCACGGAAAGATGGAAAGTTGGTAACCTGTGGTACCGGATCAAGACAACGAGCACGTGTATATCACAGCGTATCTCTGAATGTTGTGCTACACGCGTCCTTATTGTGCAGTGCAAATGCAAATGCTAACATCCACATTCAACAGTGCACCACCATCACAAAAGCAGTGCTTAAATGTTGATAATTACAGGCATGGAACTGTGATCTGGAAAGATTAGCTCAGCAAGCTGTAGACAACTGTCCTCCAAACCCACCGCCAATAAGGCCCGCAAACGGGAGGAATTATGTTCTGTAAGTTAAGAATAATACTACTTTCACTAAAATTACCAAAATCACGAAGCTATTCCATCGTTACAAGCGTCATTTGAATTTTAATGACTTAGATACGGAGCGGGTTCCTCCGCAATCGAACGACAATTACCCCTTCGAGCTGCACTACTGCAGTGGTCAGACATTTCGAACGTGATATGGCCAGCTAACAATGTTTTCGATGGCAATGCAGCATTGCTTCCATTTGCTAACGTAGGTAAAATTAGTAATATCCTTAAAAACGTGAATTAGTAGTTTTTTCTCAGATGATTCGTGCGAGGACACTTTCTGTTGGATGCTCTAGTGCCACGTGTGTGGGTAGTTCGGCCACGGCTTGCGTCTTCTCGGCACCGTGAGTAGCACAGAGCAAAACATTAGCACTCTCACACCTAGAGAAGCATTTTTAATGCTCCTTCAGCAATGTGCGAAGAGGAGCCCGAGTCTACAATTCTGGAATGCCATGCCAAAACGACCAACAGTGCACTAGATTCAATCCTGCTTTCTGTGAAAATGGGCTATGTGTTAGCGATATGAGACCAGTGCCAACGACAACTAGAAGGCCGAGTACTGAATGCCCAAGTACTGCATTCAGTTCCACCTTCAGAGAAGTCGCGCTGGGAATGCATAATAATTTCAGGTAATATGCATGTCAAAAAATGGTATGTACCAAATACATTATATATATATATATATATATATATATATATATATATAATTTCAACTTATTACTTACTGCCTACTCTTTTTAACGGCAGGGTATTCATTGTGAAATATAACTTCAACGATGTTGAGATATTTGCAAAACTCCGCACCGCAGGTGTATGCTGTGGGGAACGAACACGCGCTGTTGTCCTTACCGGGGAGCAGCGCACTTCACCACCACACCATCAATCCCGTTGACGGGTGATTGCTGATGGCAAGAGATCGATAGAACTAGCTGAGAAACAGGCAAAACGAAGGACCCGGATGGTGTGGTGGTGAAGTGCGCTGCTCCCCGGTAAGGACAACAGCGTGTGTTCGTTCCCCACCGCATACAACTGCGGTCCGGAGTTTTGCAAATATCTCAGCATCGTTGAAGTTACATATATATATGTATATATATATTTATTAATGCACAGAAGTTTCGCCTTCTTCGGAGTCTGACAGGCTCAAATTTACACGGGGCGTTCGCTCCCTCAAACACTATCACAACCTCTTGGGGAAAACAATGAATAAATGATGAATAGCACTATGAAGAACTTATTTTAAACACTTGCCGTTTTGCTGTTTTTAAGTCTTAGGTGTAAGCACATATTTATAACACCTAGGTATAAGTATACGTGGGTTTTTTCTGCGTCAGCAGGCGTTTCGCTTTCCAACTCAAACGCAGGATCCGTACGTGCGAGAACATTTTGCATAAATGCAGAACTTGTCTACCACTGTCTACCAAATGTCTACCACTTTCTTTGAAATCGAAAGGAGTAATGCACTTCTGCAAAAAAGCCGCTCTTGTTCAGATCGCTCGTCGCAAGAGGACTTGGTAGAAACGGCGAATATGCAAATGAGAACGCTCCACCTGCTTCAAGAATGGACCTGATGGTAGAATATTGCATTTATTTAACTGGAGCATCTTCTTCATGATTTCTTATGCCGTCCAAGGTATTTTAGGGGTATGACTGCCAAGCAGAACAGTTAGCGTTGAATCACGTGAGATTGTGCGGCAGGCAACCGTCATCTCCCTCTGCTCGACCCGGTTACAGCGAAAATATTCATATCCTCGAAACTACTGCTACAGATTTGCTGGGAGCAATTCAGAATGTGAGTCAGGAAAGTTCGTCTTTAAGCAGTCACTAGTATGGCAGTCAGGAATTAAAGTGTAAACTTGAATAGTTTTGTAAATGGAGGTATTTTAAAGAGATTCAACACCTTGTCAATTTTATATCATTTATTCCTTACGTTTCATTCTTACCACTGCAGGCAATTGGAACGTTCACCAATGAACTCGGAGGAAATGGCATTCCTTCGAATATGTTATTAACGCCGGATGTTCTTCAGCGCACGCAAAGAGCGGTGGCAAGGGTTAGCAAGGTTTGTGCTATTTCTTCAGCGACTATAATCGTAGGCGTCCGCAAGCCCTTATAGCACAGAGTTATTCCAGGTTCTTTGGGGTAGTAACAGGCATGTAGGTTGTGCAACTCAACTTTGCAATGGATTTTACTTCACTTCTTGCATGTACCGAGATCCGTAAGTTTTTCTATGCCTAAACCCTCCATTTCCTTAACGTTTTGCAGATGTTTCGCCTTGCTTCAGAGTGAACGTCGTCGGAGCTAGCATCTACCCTATTGGTGCAGTATGCAGCGCTTGTCCAACAGGTTCAAACAATTGCGATGGAGCTGTTGGTCTCTGTTCCTACTAAAAGAGATAAGAGTAATTTGAGAGGTGGTCATAAATGAATAGCATGCAATACGAGTGCCTCCATTTTCTGGAACGCGGAAAACGAGCTAGTTTTTGTTCTTTTACTCCAAGTGCCTACTTTTTTGTTCTATAAAATTTATGATTAACAGAGGGAATAGAGTTGTTGAATAAAAATTTGATTTCGTCAGTTTTACACACACCTTGTTTACCACCATCGTGGAAAACACTAGTGGAAAAAAAACAACTACTCAGACGAATGAGGGATGGTTAATATAAAGATTAAAGATGTCAAAGCTAAAACTCCCGAAGTCTCTCAACCCTTTCACAACCGTGCCGCATTGAATTCAATATTTGGATTACTGCATGTTTTGGAACGTAGAACTGGACTTTAATTTGCTTCTTTTTCTTTCTGCCCTATTTTAGCTACACAGGAGATTTTGTCGAATCTGTGGTAGCTGGCCGATATCTAGTCGAAACAGATTTTGTATTGGAGCAGGTTTATGCATAGGTATTTTCATTGAGCTGTGTTAGCGAAATGCATACTGCGCTATTCTTTATATTCTTGTTTAGCAAACACGAGGTGTTATCTTATTTCTTTATTTACGCAGAAGCTGAAGCTTCGGCGGATTTCGCTTTCCTCAGAGTCTGGAAAAGTCAAGTTGACTGCACTCTACACAGCCAAACACCTCCATAACCAAACAGAGAAAATGCTCAACCAAAATTCCAATCACATTGAACACAGAAAAGCTTCTTTGCACACTCACCACTTTCTATGAGTCTTCCACTGAATATGTCACTAGAACACCAACCGCACAGAGTTCACATGGAAGCGTAGTTTACCCCTCACATCAGAATAACAGGTTTAAATACTACCCGGTATCACGGGTGATTATGAGGCATTCCTCTCTACAGTTTATTTTCGTATTTTAACTTATTATTCACTGCCTACACTGCAGGGTATTTATTCCGAAATATAACTTTAATTTTAACTCCAAGAATCCGAAAATGGACCACAGGGAGAATTGCCTCATTATGGTGGTATTGGGCAGTATATAAGCCTGTTACTTTGATGAGATGGGCACAATACGATTCGGTGTGAACTCTGTGCGGTTGGCCTCCTAGTGACATATTCAGTGGAAGACTCATAGAAAGTGGTGAGTGTGCAAAGAAGCTTTACTGTGTTAAATGTGATTGGAATTTTGGTTCAGCATTTTCTCTGTTTGGTTATGGAGGTATTTGGTCGGGTAAATTGCAGTCAACCTGACCTTTCCAAGCTCTGAGGAAGGCGAAATCCGCCGAAACGTCAGCTTGTACGTTAATAAAGAAATAAAGTAACACCTCGTGTTTACTGAACAAAGGTCGAAAGAACTATTCAATCAGTGTCGAGGTTAACAGAAGGTCGGACTTAGGAGTTACTTTAATTTTGATTTTATTTTTAAATTTAAATTTAGCTGCAGCCTCAACTTAACTGGGTTCGCTGCCGATTTGAGCTCACCAGATCAATCCTGCTGATGGGTGATTGCTGATGGCAAAAGACCAATAGAACTAGCTGAGAGGCACGCGAAACGAAGGACCCGCATAGTGTGGTGGTGAACGCGTTACTCTCCGGAAAGGACAATAGCACGTCCGTTTCTTACCACGGACACCTGCGGTCCGGAGTTTTGCAAAATATCTCAGCATCATTAAAGTTACATTTTCGGATTCTTGGAATTATTCCAGAATGCTTCGAGAGTTTTGCGCGCTTGTGTTCTTGATTCCTGCGCTAGGATCGTAACCCTTACTTCAAAATCTTCCCCGTTATGTCTCTGCGTCCTCTGCGTGTCTAGTGCGGTATTTGGTTTAAGTTTACAGACTAGGTGTTCTTTTATACTGATGCGTAGTGGTCTACCCGTCACGCCAATGTATTCGTTCCATCACGCTTTACAAAAACCAGATAAACTATAGCCGAACTCATGCAGTCACCTTATCTACCATTAGGGCAAATTATGCAATTTTGCGTAGCATATACACCGTCACACAGGCGGCTACAAACCAGCTGGCGTCTTAGAGTCCTCGGTGGTATTCCAATTGTGGTTGCCGAATTCTCTAGACCACTCCTTCTTAAGAAGCGTTTTATAGCTGCACATACTTCATTTGAAATGAAGGTCAAGATAAATGGGACCAGAGCCGCCGCTTTGGGGCTTGGAGTTTCTTCCACGTCTATCACAAGCGACGGTTTCGTAGCCATTAGAAATGGCTCTTTGCTTCGCCAATTTCTGGGACTCCTCGCTCTGCTCTCATCCTGTGCACTCGCTGGTTGCTGTTCGAAACATGTTTCTTTGTCTTGTGGTGAGCAGATAACAAAACAGTAATCTATATATCTAGAGTAGAGTGACGGATCAGATCAGTTTACTTTAGATGGGACAAGGGCATATACCAGATTAAATGGGATTGGATCATAGATCAAACCACACACCATATCAGCTCGCAGACCAAATCAGAATAGATGATAGGCCAGATTGGATCAAGTCACCTAAGATTATGTCGCATTAGATGGGACGGTAGATCATGTCGAATCAGATCAGATCCGTCCACGAGGGACGAAGGCATAGTCCAGATTAAATTGACTTAAATCATAGACTAGAATACGGGTCTCATCAAGCCCTAGATCAGGGCAGAATTGATTAGAAAGCAGATCAGATTAAACCAAGTCACCTAAGATTACGTTGAATTAGATAGGACCGCAGATCATGTCGAATCACATCAGATCAGTTAAGATGACACCAGAGTATAAGCCAGATCAAATCGGCTTGAGTCGTAAATCAAACCATAAATCATGAAGGATTGTAAATCAGATCAGAATTGATTAGATAATAGGCCGAATTGGATGAACTCATCCAAGATTGCGTGGCATTAGATAGGCCCGTAGATAATAATGTTGGATCAGATCGGAACAGTTCAGATGGGACAACGGAATACTCCAGATTGAATTGGCTTAAATCATAGACCAAACCGCCGACCATATCAAACCATAGATTAGATAAGAATTGATTAGATAATAGGTAGGATCATAACAAGTCACCTAGGATTAGGGGGCATTACATGGGACCGTAGATCATGTCGGAGGAGATCAGACCACTTCAGATTGCAGCATACCTCAGATCGAATCGGCTTGAATCATAGGTTAAACCTTGTATGATATCAGATCGTGGATCAGAGCAGAATTGACTAGATAGTTTGTCGGGTTGGACCAATTCGCCTAAGATTAGGTGGCATTAGATGGGAATGTAGATCATGATGGATCAGATTAGACCAGTTTAGATGGGAGAAGGGTATACTCCAGATCCAATTGGCTTGGATCATAGATTAAACTGCGTATGATATCACATCTTAGATCGGATCAGAATTGATCGCCAAAAACGTCAAATGTGCCTCAGAACAGTAGAGATAACCGTTTTACCAGCGAAACACGCGAGAAACGTGAAATGTCTCCCAAACCGTCGAATTAACCGTTCCCTGAGCGGATTTCACGACAAACTTCAAATGTATCTCAAAATCGTGTGTTCGTTTCTCGTGTCTCAGAAGAGAACGAGACTTAACCTTAGCCTAAGCCTAAGCCTGTCTGAGAAGAAAATCACTCGTTGTAATCTAATTGTGAACGCCTCAACCTGGCTATCTCAGCACTCCAGGGAGAACTGTTCGACCAACATTCTACGACATTCAAGATGAGATGAAAATCCTCAAGTAGTAACCGAAGCCATACGTAAAGCTGGAAGATCTTCATGGATGATGGATGCGAGGAAACGAGCTGAATGTGAGAAGTGATGGGATCCACACAGTAGACGTGGAGATGCATCAAATAAAAATGAAAAAGAAATTAACACTTTACACCAAGAAGAACTGATTAGTGCTCTAGACTGCCTTTAATCAGCCTTCACGATCATCTTTCACACCGTGATGTTCCCACCTTAGATCGCATGAGAAACGCTGAAGCATAAAAAAAGGCTTCTCTGTAATCGCACTCGAATATCGATGAGATAACAGCTCTAGATCACTCCACCATTACTAGTCGCCTTTGATTGATGCGACAATTGCTGACACTTTGACTGAAGCAGTTATCAACGTAGAGATTCCGTATGCGTGGCGAAAACATGATATTTCCTCACCAACGTTTCATTGCAGTTTAGGAAGAATGTAATAAGGTTTTCAGAAACTAATATAGGACTCATAATTTCATTAATCTTGTTTATATTTTGGAAGCATCTTTGAATTTCTTCTAAGTGCACATCATGACGCCAAATCTGTGAAAGCTTAGGGAAACAAGGAATGAAAGTTTAGCTCGCCTAGAATTTTCACCTGGCATCTTGCTAGGCGATTATTCCTTCTTCGAGTTCCACAACTAGGAGCAATAGGAAGTCTTCAGTGAGCAAGCCTCTGTCGAAAATCTCTTCAGAAATCTCAAGGGCTGAACAAATTACAGTTTTGCCACAATAAATTCAACTCGCATATACCACGTTTCAAAAGTCAAGATTTCATCCTATCTACCATGTTTAGTAAGGTCTACTATAAGCTCAGATACGTCGATTTGAATGCTAGAAATTGGAACGTTATTAGAAGAATCTTAACCTTTTTATTTGCTACCTATTCTTTTTAACGGCAAAGTATGTTGCGAAATATAACTTTTGTAATGTTGAGATATTTGCAAAACTCCCGACAGCAGGTGTCTGCGATGGGGAACGAACGCGCTATTGTCCTTTCTGGGGACTAACGCGTTCACCACCAAACCATGCGGGTTCTTCGTTTCGCCTGTCTCTCAACTAGCTCTATCGATCTTTTGCCATCAGCAATCACGCGTCAACGGGATTGATCTGGGGAGCCCAAATCGGCATTGAACCCAGTCAAGCTGAGGCTATAGTTATAATCACAATCTTAACCTTAATAATCTTAATATAACTATTATAATGCTAAGATATTTGCAAAACTTCGCAAAATACCTTGCCGTCAAAAAAGAATAGCCAGTAAATAGAATGGTTAAGAAGTGGAAATAGTCAATAAGCTTCTAGAACACGATCTTTTTAGCAATACGCATTGAGATCAGTTCGGAACCACTATCATTTCTTCACAGCACCATTTACGTTCGCAAGAGAAAATATTCACCGATCGACTGTAATCATCGTGACAATCTTCGCTGTCAGTGGTATAGTCGATCAATTCACTTTTCCGATCAGGAGACTGTTCGAGCGCACTACTTCATAACGATGTTTTCCCGAACCACCACGCGACTCTACTCAAAGGCCAGCAACAGTTTTCGAGCTCTACTCAACAACGAACTCGACTCCATTAAGGTAAATATGCCAGAACTTTGACGCCGCCGTGTTGTTCAGCTATAAACGCGCCAACAATCGGTACTACAAGACATAATCCTAGTCATCAAACAAAATTTTCCCTGATGGACTTAACTGGGATCATTTCCCTATTTCTAGTGCAAATAATATGGCACGTCAAGAAGGCTCCCTCTGTTTTATTCATCAGCTCTCCTTCTTTGGTCCGATCTTCTAACCTAGTAGAGGGTTCACAAAAACGGTTTTGCGATGTCTCTACTTAGGTGCGAATTGTAAAACATCTGTACTCGACATTAAGAAGAACAAGATCATTTTAGAGGTTGCAACTTTTCAGTGACATAAATACCAACACCCATTGCATTCGATTAAAAAAACTTTGTAGATAAGATTTGTTCGTTTAAGCAGATGTATTAGTTAGCATTATAACTTTAGCGAAAGAATCTGGCAAATGAGAAATGCCCTCTTCGAATTAAAGTCACACGATGCCACAGTACAGTGGACAGTGGTGCTCTCCGCTCCTTCGCAATGATATGGTCGTCTTGGAATCGACTACATTCCAATGTTAATTGTTTTCTAGTTTATTGATTTGAAAACGACTTTCCGAGCACAGATATCACTTTATAAAAACTGCGTATGCAGTTGATGAGAAGAGTGAATCTCTTTTATAACTCTTTCAAGTTCTTAAAATATACATGAATGGTGATGAAAGTCAGGTTATCAAGTCGAAGTCGACTATCGGACTCGAAAAGTTATCAAAAGGTGGCAACAACCAGCTCCTTTGTGGATGGGCTTTTCGTTAGCTTCTTCTTAATAGTACAAAACATTAAACATCCACACAAATATTTAAAAGCAAAGGGAAAAGGGAATGCCGACATTTTCTTTCGTTTCATTGTTGCACCCTTTTAAAGTCTTCAGTAATCATAATTAAGGCGGACGGCACATACAAAAATGAACGAGTAATCACAGGACCACAAGGTGTTTTAGTCCAAGTAAAAGGTCGAACTGAACCCGTGCTCAACTTTTGCGCCAACAACTACCTCGGTCTCAGCAGCCATCCAGACGTAGGTGTTTTTGGAACTTTGCAAAACACTTTAACCACTGTTGGCTTTTTTCTATTTCTTATTTTTGTTGAAACTTCGAACCAATTGATATAATTTCATGTATATTTGTCTTTACAATCTTTTTTCTTTCAAGACCTTTAAAACCAGACAAGCAGTGCCGTTTGTGTTGACACCTTACA